>JAIPMN010032983.1:0-10124 GCA_020650975.1 Apostichopus californicus
GAGAATCACTGATGCAATGAATTGCCTTGCAGAAGTGTGTTGCACGCTGGTCCGACCTGTTGTAACCAACAGTTACAGCTGTATTGTAAGCGATAGTTGCTATGGAAACCATGAAAGTTTACTACAATCCGTAGCAGTATTAGACAAACACACGTATATGACACGTGTTACTCTGTAAAGGCCTCTAAACTTACACGGGAATTGAAAGTCCACGGGATGTTGGCAAGAAGAAAAAAAAGTCGAAACGTCTGAATACTATATTTACAAAACTGTGTCTTCACAGACGGACAAGTTGGGCTCAGCTGGTAGCTGGGACACAATGTTATCATGTTAAAGTGTAGAATGTATTTGATTTACCCTGTTTATCTCCTTAACGTTCCTCTTAGCTAACCTGAAGATATTACATTTACTTTAAGTGAAACATCCCTTGAAAGTGCTACATCGTCTGTCTGCACACTCAATTATAAAGAACATTTAAGAAACTGTTTATTTACAAGATCTAAATTGAGCACTTAAAAAGCAATGAGGTTTAGTCGCAAGTTGCAAGGTCTCAACGACCACGCATATATATGTGGAGACTATTTTCAGATATTTCATGTTTACGCGTGATTGACGCAAACAGAAAATGATAACACAGATTAATAAAAACAATATCGATATCGAAGAATTATATTTATGTAAAATTCTTGTAACATTTCCTTGTATTTAAAATTATCTTGTCAAATTTTCTAATATGTATTTAAAATTATCTTGTAAAATTTTCTAAAAATGTATTTAAAATCATCTTGTAAAATTTTCTAAAATGTATTTAAAATTTATGTAAAATTCTTATCAGCTGCCTTTTAATTTCTGTAATTTTATGTCCACATGTTTTTTACACAACCATAAACATCGCTCTCATATACCCCCCCCCCCCCCCCCCCCCGAGTCGTATCAGCGACTAAACAATGGTATACACACACACAAAACGTACTACGAGGAAGCCACCACATAGTCGAAATAAATTTTCCAGCACCTGTAACTCTCATTTAACTAAAATGTGCTTGAAAACTATAATCGACGTGTAATTAGTTTAGTTGGGCGTCTACTGTTGTGTAGCTTTGAGACTTGATTGTATTTCTGAGACCCGACTTCATGTCAACTGTGGGAGAGTCCATCCGATAATTCTGTTTTGCTATACTATGTACCATGCAAAGAATTACGTCTGATTAACTGAACTGTGCTTGGTAACAAGGTAATAACCGTTAGCGTATATCTTGATCAAGTTTTGGCCGGATTTTCATTCATCACCTGCGTAATATTGAAAAAAAAATAGTTGTTGTGAATAACAGTTACACTGTTACATTAGAGGAATGGTGCGAAAAACAATTCGTAATTTTAAGTTACGTGAAAGTGGAAAATGCAGATGATGTTGCGAATAAATAAGTACCGAGAAGTCATGACAATGTAACAGGATATGAATAACCATTGTGCTACCTCGAAATTTACAACATTCTGTTGTTCTTGCAACTGTTAATGACATTGTTCCTTACAACAACAAAACACGCATCATGCAGACTGTTGACAACATCACTCCATGAATATTTACCGAAGAAATTAAAACAATCAGCTGTAGAAACCTTACCGACTTGGCTAGCTTTATTGCCTTCTTGTAATCTTCTTTATTCTGTTCGTGCAGATGGGCAATTATTGCGCTATGGAAATAATCGCAATTAATACAATGAACTATTATATTAAGGGTTTTGCATCAATTTGTACACCACTCAGTGGCTAATAACCCATAAAGTGATGTAATATTCGGTGTTAAGCTCTGTACAGCCACACCCTTGCCAATCAAAACAACAGGGACAATTTTACATGCGTTTTAGGCCAAATACGTGGATTGAAAAAACATAGCCTCCCCTAGATTATAATATGGGCAGTGCTATAATAGACTGTATAAATATTGAATCTGGTACATTATATTTTCAAGGATTGACAGGCTATAGTAAGATATTACGTTTTCATCTAGTTGATATCTTGATGAATTTTCCAAGTTGACTGAATTGGTCTTCCAAGTCCAAAAATCCAAACTAAGTTAGTAAACTCCTAACTGGAGAGCCACACGACGAAAATTGTAAGGTACAATTATTGAGCCTATTGGCTTTCCACTAATGTATACATATGTGTTTAACGTAGTAGGATATTACGTATTTAAACTGAATTGTCACAATTGTCGCAATAGGAGACAAGCACAACAAAGTAATGTTAATCCTAGGTCCGAGTTAACATTTGTACAGGTTACATGTGTGTAGCACACGGATGTATCGTCGTCTTTCTCTAACTACACTGACTGACCGACCAAGCATTCTGGAAAACCTATGCGGAGTTTTAAATAGCTGATAGCAGGTTGTGACATTCTTATAAAGTCTTTCACAGAACCATTCTGAAAAACTAAATGTAGGTTACAGTACTACTTTAAACAAAGATCCCTACAGGAATCGATATGGAATATGGAGGATAATTCAACATTGAACGTAATAACTAATAATTAAAAATAATTGTACAGACTCAGAAGAAATGACCAATCACAAACACCTCCCAGGCAAAAATCTCAAACTCGAAAAATTCTCGTGAATTACCATTTGCAGTTTTCGTCATAGAAAATTTCAGCAATATGATTGGTAAATGAAGAGTCATCGTTTGTTATCCGCAAGCAATTCATAGCCATGTCCAATGTATTTGTGGTTGCAAAAGAAATATTTCCTTTGAGAAAGAAACAGAACAATTACCTTTCATGTAAGTTAGTGTGAACTACTACAAATGGGTTTTTGTGTATCATTTAACGGAATGCATGATGAGGACTTAAATTTTCTGATGTTTTCAGTATGACATATATATAATTGACATTAGAAGATATTAAGTTGACCATTTTAACCGATTTACCTGATGCAACAGGCAAGTTATTTTTGGTTTCCTCAACAAACAGTCGTACTAGACTGTTATCTGTAGTATTTGTATGTTGTGTTAAGAGTTTCTTCACCTGCATAAACGAAGAGAAATGAGAGAATCAAAAAGAAGAAGTTACACACAAAATGTAAATACACCTTCATGATTATTTATATGTATACATATCGTAACCCATTGCATGAATGTATGTGAATCATTGACTGTTGCAATGCGTTGGTGTAAAGTACATATGGCTACATATCCGAGAAATCACGTCACGGCATACTTACCTCATCTTCATCTTTAAGTGGAACTTTACTCATTTCTTTTTGCACCACCTGAGTATCCTTGGGTCCAGCATTGACAACGCCTCCTTTCACAAATCTTGCAAAGACGCCTTTTATTTTAACCTAATCATAGGAAGAATTTTAATGAAGCACATATTTTAGCAGACGAAAGTATACCACGAGCTAGTGTTCATATGTTGTAGACCAATTTTTCTTTGTCCATGTTACACATTCGAGTAATCTCCCTTTTTAAAAAGAGAGTCTTAAGAAAACCAGAAAGTTACCTACCCACAAATACCGTAAATATCACCAAATCAACACTTTAAGAAATTTGGTATGGTCCTAAAAGTAAAAATATTGCATGGGAAAAAAATCTGTTCAACATGATTGATAATGAGAAGGGTTCAACAGCCTGACAGATGTTGAAAAGGTTTATAACGTTATGCAAGTGATAATACACATAATTATGTACGTTATGTTCATGAGAATCTTAGTCCCTTTACCTCGAAACCCATGGATTGCATGTCTGCTGTTTTCAGAAAGAGCAAACGAACAGATTGAAATAGTAAACCCGTTGTTGTGTCCGTATTAGATCCGTATAACGTTGATCGTTGCTCATCACTGTTTGACCCGTACGATAAGATACAGGACTTGCCACCGTCTATCGCATTCTGTAATAATGTAACACGAATTTATCACTATAATAACAACATAAATAAATAACATTATTTCCATAAGGCATACATATTTCGTAACCTTCAGTTCCCACACAATCGCTATCCAGTCACTATTTCTTGTTTAATTTTTTTTATAGAATTCATTAATCGTGGTTTTGTACGTATTCTAATTTTATTTTGATCGTCTTATCTAAGCTAGAGCTACCTAATTGACACTGTTCAAACTGGTGATCAATAGGCTAATGTCGCCTACATGGAACGCAGTTTTCTCGTCATAAGTTCACCATGTGTACGTGCGTGGACGTATTTAAAAGTTACGTGTTCTGAACATGGAACTTGAAGAGAATAAATACTACCGTGAAGTTAACATTTGAGAATTTTAATTTATCCATGGCCATCATAGAAAGGCATATACCAACATTTCTTACATATATCTATGAAATAAGCTTACGTGGAACAATATAAGCTAATAACATTAATCCGAAGAAAACACTCTACTGAAATGTAGCAACGAACCCTTGCTGTTGAAAGATTATAGGTGGTTTCCTGATGAAACTGTATATTTTATAGTTGTTTAAATATAACAACATCGAACAACTTGCTAATGGTTTGAGCTTGCGGGTTACATACCTCAATCAAATCAGTCAAAGCAGCATAAAGTACTTCCGATTTACTTTTATTAGCGTAGAGCATTGTTTTCAATTCGTTGTTCTGTATAAAGATTAAACAATACAGTTGGACTCGAAGGTTTCTCGAATGTTTTAACGTACTACATTCAAGGTTGTGTTTCATAACACAAGAAATAAATATATAGAAACAAATTATCCTATCAAATATTCTTCCGTAACTAGGCCTATGTTCCTTAGTAAGATCAAATATTTCATTCCTTATTGATAAATTCTGAACTTGGAACAACTATTAACGTGTTCTGGTGAAAAACGATATTACACTGACAAACGCAATGCTACTCATACAGTTGTCAATCATCGTCTTCTAATAATTGTTACTCATAAATGATGTTGCAAATGATAACATTTAAACACTCCATATTATGTTCTTCAATTGATGTTTTAATTAAGATAATCAGCAATTTGTGAAAGAATATGATATCAAGCTCACTTTTTTTGTAACACAGACAACCATACGTAGTTGCAGTATCACATGCACCAAAAACATATATACGAATTTGTCTCACCATTGGAAACATTATTTGTGATTTATCAGGAACATAAACGCGCACGGATCTCATTTATCATGATAAATTTCTCCGCCTAACAATAATTATCTTTGTGTTAAAGTTGTACTAATGTGGTTTACACAGAATAGTTCCCAACGCAGGGAATGTAATAATTTAGTGCCGAATGTAAAAATTATTTAGTGCCAAATGAAATAAGATTGTGAACAAAGTACCTTTGGTTTGAATTCTTGTACGTTGGACTCGTCTACTACAAGAAGTCTCACCGGATTCTACAGTAAAACGACGGAAGAGAGGAACGTAAGAAATTGATGAGGCTTTAATTTTGTACCATTTGTTCCATTTCTTTTGAAAGCTATGGGAGCATTCATAATACTATTGTAAAAATATTTGACAGGAAGACAAAATAATAGCTAGTTTAAGATACCTGTAAGCCATAATATCCAAAGTTTACTCATCTATATAGCTTCCAATGCTGCCTGTAAAAGAATTACTTTGCTTTATGATTCATTCGTCAATCACGAAATCTTGTTCAATGTGTTCCATATCAGGTTTAAAAAAAATGTGCACTTATGTTTCGCAAGTATATGTTCACTTTGAAATCTAAATCTGAAAGTCAGTAATGAGGTAATTTTAGTATATTTTCTGAAATAGATATTTTAGTTTATTACTAAATTGAGTATCCACGCACAAAATATAGCATTAAATAATACCTTGGCATCAAGAGTTATCATACGAGCTGCTCGCTCTATTTTTTGAAAGTTTCGTACACTTTCCTGCAAAGAAATAGACAAAAATGATGCAAGTTAATTTATATACTGACATGCAAAGTGAAACAAGTTAAATTATTATCAACTTAATAATCAAATTATCAAAGCAATTCACACCAACAACACTCTTACATAATGGCAACTTTAGAATGCATTTGGAGAGGCTACGCACACGGTAGATTATACCATTTGTTTCGTCTTGTCTAACAAATGCAATTAACCGATGCATACCCAAAAAACTTTAACAAACGGTTGATACAGAAAGGAAACCAAAATATCGCATTAATTGGGTGGTGCAATAAGACAACTTGATGTACCTAACTACGTATTTCAGTTTACGCTAATAGTGACTGCTTTACATGTAAATGCACCGTAAATGTTGAAACACAAATCTGGCTTTAACAAATATCACACCAGTAAATATTTACCGTTGTACGTAGAGTTCCTTATAGATTCACGTTCTTTTGTGAAAGAATATAAACTAACAGTAACCAGCAAAAAAAACGAAAATAACATAATTTCTTACGAATGTAAATAAATTGTTTACCTTGATACTAGTAAGACGTAACTCGTTCTTAGAAACTTCCTCTTTGATTCTTTGCAAGTTTTCTTCTTCTGTCTATAAGTAAATTGTTGCAGTAAGAGTGCATTATGGAAACAACAATTTCAGTAGCAAACGGATTTTTTAATGTACCAGAAAAGTTAAACAAGTTGATATTTCTCCATTACCGTTCCAGTTGTTTTGGAGAGGGTCCTTTTCAATTGCAACATTCCCTGACGTGATATTCCTTGTTTATAACAAAATAATTTCCAAAAAAGAATATCAAACACTCGGGATCCTATTAAGTGTTTCACTTTATAATGACTTAAAAAAGGATTCCTAACATTTGCCGTGAAATGCAAATAAAAATTATCGGTTAATATTTTACCATCAGCTCTGTCTGTTCATCCACTTTGACCTTTTCTTTTCTGATCGGGAGAAGACATGTGAAAATTATAATATAATAGATAAACTGCCAATTGTGTAAAATTTAGACTGTAAAATCTCCCTTAAAGAGTCAGAAAAAAACAAGGTAGCACGTTAAATGACGTACCACGGTCAAATTAAAATATTTTGTTGTTGTAATTCTTAACTGGCTTTCAAACGTGAAATACATTAACAAATACAAGAAAGAGAAAACTACAAGAAATAAATCGGGAAATTATACACGAGAGCTTACTTTTCATATTTCTTCAGTTGTCTTGAAGTTTCTGTCAGATTAGGAAAAAAAAACATGTATTGATCAGAAGTTGCATGAACGATCGGAAGTGACAATTCCAAAGAAACATTCACATGTTGCAGATGATGGTAATTATGGAATATGATATATATTACATTATGATGCACATTAATTTATTACGTACTTGCTATTTTTAATATATCAAAATATACATTTTACAAATGATGTTTCCTGCTTATGAATAATACATATTTATATAAGTTTAGGTTAAGATATGCAGCTGATTTCATTAGAAACTTAGTAAATATATGGGAATCTTTGACATTATTAGCCACTTACTTTGCACATAAATACCAAATATCGTCAGTAGTATCACGAGAAGCACTGCCAGTATTACTGATGCTATCCACCCTTTACCGGATGTGTTCGTTGCGATTGAGGCTGCGTGAATAAGGGACAGCTTGTTGTTATTGTTGCTCAAATAATATAAATCCGATCCTCTATATCGCATTGTGTTTAGTTTTGCCTAAACCAACAACAAATACAAACAAAACTCTGTTTCAACAAAGTATTGCACTTGTGTTATCAATCGACGTACATATATCGTTGGTATCGCAAGTTTTGAGATAGTCATTTTACTAACATTTTGCTTTTTAATAGAAATGTTGCAAATTGGGACAAGCCAGGTTTTATTAAGACAACGTGATGTTGTGCGTAATACTCCGTAAATCTCCGATAACGTTTTTCGAACATACATACCTGTTTAAAATATTTTACAGTAAAAATCACATGTACTTTATTAACAGTGAAAACAAAAATTCTTTCTGCATTTACATTTTGATACGTTTTCATTTAAGTTAAAATATTGTATTAGAATTTGTAATGTTAATCAACTATTGCATTTAACCAAAAGCCATTTGAATGCTTTTTATCTCGTATCAATATTGATTATGTATACGCCAGATATGATGTTGTACCTATAGTTAATTATTATCCCCAGCATTCTTACATCACATACCTTTACTTTCCAAATAGACACTCGCTGATTCCGTCCGTAAGTTTAAGAGTCTCTGGTCGCTTGCTTCACAAGTCAAAACAACTGGAATTTCATAGTTGATTGTTATTGTACTTGAAATGTGTCTTTCTGTTTGATTTCTTCTCATCGAGGCTGTTGATATTACCTCCGTGCCATTAAACCACTTCAATTCCGTAGCGGGTGACACATCCTTAGCGGTACATGTTATAATGGTCTTGGTATAGGGAAGTATATTTAGGACACAGCTTTTACCCGGAGAGCATTCTTGAATCATAACTGAATGTTTGTCCTGTTTCACTGCAATATACAAGATGGAAGACTTTTCATCTCAGAAATATATATTGATCAGATCTGTTAGAAAAGTAATGAACATATAACATGGAAATAAACGCAAACAGTATATAAAATACAGCTATTGGCTTATACCTGCCTGGTTCTAAACAATTGGTTTCATTAGTTCGAACGAGTTCTCTGTATTTTCAAAACGCATTCAAACTTTTTCGCATAATATGTTTAACGGTATCTGCATGGCTTTATTTTGATTAAATCCATTGACCTTTCGCTTTTTAAATTATGATCACGCTGTGGGGAAAGAAACCCAGTAAAACTTAGTTGGTTAAAGTATGGCTATTTATGACCAGATGCAAATAAAATATTTATAATGCTTCTATAGTTCGGATTACTGTGCAGATTTTAAACTAAAAGCTTACCATTAACATAAACCTCCACATAGCCATGGCAATCATTGTCATCCGACACAAGACGACAGAAGTAAATTCCTTCATCTTCTGCTGCAATGTTACTTATCGTGAGAATGCCTTCACTAGAGACGGAGAACCTCTCTGACGTCGAATCATGAAGGCCACGAACAATAGATGTAATATAAATACTATCATTAAAGGAAAGTCCTTTTCTCCAAAAGTATGCGTATCCATCGCCTTGTGTTGTACACAGTATATCTGCTGAATCTCCAGAATTAACCACGACCGCTGGCTGTTGTAAACCATCAACATGCTTCAATAGACCTGGGATTACTAAACATACAATTTCGAAAGCTTACACGAAAATAAAATATATAAAAACAATAATGTTCTATCAAACCAATATATTTTTTTCAAATTAACTTTATTTTTTACAAGTTATCACTAACCATCAATCCAAACTTCACATTTTGGTTAAATACCTTACTAAAATGTAATATCTTGAATCTGCAATGGTAACCTTTCATGCACTGAGACGTTTATGTTGTAACGAAATGTTAAGTAATCCTCAAACCGTGGATATATATATGCATGTACTTATAACAGCGATAGTACATACACAACGTCCTTGTGAACTTGCATGTATTTTTTTCAGATAGTAATCCGTACTGGGAGCTAACCCGAAGATTAAACAACTTACCAACATTGGTAACTACAATGATTTGTAAAAGAATCAGCTGTACGTGTGTCATGATCGACTCTTGCATATCACAAAAAAAGAGAGAAAATAAAGGAGAATCCAAAGCTATATGAAACACATTTGCTTTGCAAACTGTAAGCGTTACTTAACTCATTGCTTTGATCAAGCACCTATTGTGATACGATATTCTACAGTCGCATTATGTGTAACTACTTGTCAATGTCATATAATTTGGAATTTGAGTCTGAGTCTGGTCTGAGCTTATCGGACTTTGGACTTCAAACTTGTAAAGGTGTTTATTGTCTCATTGTAAAACGATATGTTGAGTCAATACACATGTTTGATTAGACCATGTTTCACAATAGAATATACATGATTGAACAGCATATCAATGCGTTAAGTTTGTTTCTCTTTTACTTCTTGTATATATTGTAAACACACAGCAACGTGCATTACAGTGATGAGTAACATTCAATGGACGTTTCTAAAAATCTCGGTATGGAAGTTGGTACACATAAACGACATATAGTGAACTTCAGGAAAACAGAAAATAATTCGTAACACAAATATGATACTGGATGGAAATAGAAATAAAGCCTACATCTTGTTT
>JAIPMN010032986.1:0-16248 GCA_020650975.1 Apostichopus californicus
CACGTTTTAATCTCTTTTGTTCTACATCCTCTTTCGTTGGTAAGGACTGGAAGAATAGGTGAACTGTATCGTACTTGGCCTTGAATCTGGGAAACTTGTTGTAGAGTGCATTAAGAATAAACAGTTTCCAACCTACAGCCATAGCTGAGAGGAAAAGATAAAAGATGAAAATCAAGCAAGATATCGTTTAAATGCACATGTCACGGAAATGTGCGATGTTGAAAGGAATCTGTTAGTTGCAATTCAAACATTAAAGTGAGAAAGAAACTTGAGAATCGTGACAAAACAGTTCTTTTCACTGATGGGTTAACACAATACAGCATTGCACTCCATAGTATAGAAAGTTTCCTAAAATGATACTGGTAAATGTCTAATTCCTCTGCACTTTGTAGATAAGGCAAATGGCTGAAGGCTGGCTAGGTTGAGGCTGCCGGTTGGATCACTGAGTCAGCATCAATGTATGCCCCAGTCCACCGCTATTTTTTAGATAACTTTCCCAGCCTAAGACATCAATTAATTCCCCAGTCCACCCCTATTTTGTACATAACTTTCCCAGCTTAAGAATAATGTAATTATTTAATAAAAAACAGTGAAAGTAAATTAAAATTTAGGGTAAATTTGACCAACCAAGAAAGAAGAAGAGCCATTCTCCAGAAAATATAACGGACATTGTGAAAGAAAAGACAACGCCTTTCATCAGTTTTCCTGTTGCTTCAGGATTACCCCAGTATATCATCCTGCAAAAGAACGAACCAATAGAACGACAAGGTTGAAAGGTCAAAGTTCAAATGATAAGAAGAAATGGATGAGGTAAGGGTTCTGGAGGTAAAAGCACAAATGACTTATAGAATGATTTATTGTAAAAACCCCCAAAAATAATATAACAATCCCACTCAACTGGGTTTTCATTTCAAGTCTCACTTCCAGAAATTTGGGAGTAAAAAAAACAAAAAACAAGAAGTCTCTAATCAATGAATATGCAGATTGAATCAAATTTGAATTTCGTACAACAGAGCTTTTATGCGACATTCAAAGTCTACTGTAGCAAAGAATATATGTTAAGGCATCTAAATTAAGAGAATAAAGTCTGATCTATAACTTCGGAAAACAAGTCTTTGTTATTTAACTTAATTATTCTGTCACTTCCATAAATGCAATCACCCTCCAAATATTGTTGGTCCACAACATCAGCTATAATGGATTAGATATAGAATATTAATATTCAGAGTCATCTATGACTAAATATTTGTATGAAATGCAACGTAACATAGTCAGGACAATATGCAAATATTTTAGTACACAAGATATGTAGTACATACAGTGCACATGTAAGGAGGAGAGTCACCATGGTAACAAAGGTCTTACTGATGTAGTTTTTCAAGTTGATCTGCTAGATAGCCAAGCCAATTCTGGACTTTCCGTGCCACGTGGAAAACAAGTTTATACTTGTCTGTCATACTCAAGGATTGCTTGTCATCCTCTGGCTGTGTGAAAAGATGTAAACTAAGGATTAGACACTACAATAATAAAGTTACAGCATGGCAACAGGGTCATAGGTCACAACGTATACAAACAATGTATGAGGAATGGATGTTGGAGGAAGAAAGGAATGGATGAGACAATGAATATACTATTCCTTACAGGTTAACAGGATCACTCTCAAAATTTCATTATGTCAAAATTGGAAGAAGTCTCCAAAACCTTTTCACTAGATGTTCCATCTCCCCTCCACCTCCCCCCACCAATCCATCGAAAAATGTCTCAGTCACATCCTATCAGGACTTACCATGTTCATTCTTCTTTCTTTTTTTCTTTCTTTTTGTCTTTACAGCACATTTGTAGGCAATACAGACAACATTTAAAGGTGTTGGTTTGCTTCACCTGTTTTAATGTGATTAGTAGAACTACTATCATTACGAACCCAGTTATCAACGCAAGTAAAATTTGTCATAACAGATCAGCTTACCTCTGGCACCATATGATATGGCAGTAATGAAAAAGAAACTTTCCAGCCCCTGTAATGAAACAATGAAAATGACTTAACAATTTGGCATATCAATCACAGAACAGACAATAACCCAGAGATGAAAAAGGACAAGAAGAAGATGAATAACAAATCAAATGCATCAATGTCTTATGTCCCAGTAAATTCTTCAGTCAAAACAGAAATCATAGGGCTTGTCTCGTTAACTTTTTACAGTTTTCTTCAATATTTGATAACATTATATTATACAAGATTATGCAGGTCACAAAGGACACTAATTCTTTCACAGATTTCAGAATAATTTCAAAGTATGCCTAACTGAAGACTTTGAATTAAAATAAATTTCCTTTCCACCGGCACTTCTCAACACTCACTCTGATGTAAAGCTGGTAAATATCTTCTTTCTTTTTTGGGAGAAAAGCTAAGAAACTAGTTACTATGGAAAGAAACGAAAAACAGCTGAGGTACTATATATAAATATATGTGAAAGAAGGTACACGACTAATATTGAACCCTTTACCTGGATATAAAGTAAGTACTCCCCAGTAACCAGATTGTTAGTGCTAACATGACTGTCACCAGCCATCCTTTCCATGCACAATACATGTAGATCTATAGATGAGAAAATATATTCAAGATGACAAGATTCCAGTCCACCATTAGTGTCTATTATATAAATAAAGTTTGAATGTAACGGAGGGTAATGAAAAAGGAATGAAAAATACAGGAACAACATAGTACCGGACAGATTTTCAAGACAAGTACAGCACAGCAGGAGTACAATTGCCCTTGGTATGAATAAAAGTATAAGGTTCTATTAAAGCCCATGATGCATTCCACCATAAAATACAACCTTGCCAATCATGAGGATGACATTGTTCCCCCAAATTTTGGGCCCATTTGCAGAGACTTGAGCGAACGAAAGATTCAAATCAAAACACAGTGTCCATTCTCTGTCACTGTTTTGGTCGAGATGTCAAACATTAATCGGACGCATGCACCGGCAAATATATTGACCGTTCCCTCCATAACTGAGCATTAGGTTATATGCATGGCTATGTGTTGCACCATGACAGGGACCATTATGCAATGTCTGTGTGTCTATGTCAACTTTTGATAGGGTGACAGAACCGTTCAAAGGACACACTTCACAAAATGTTGTCACGAATCATCAGTTGTTTGACGTGCACTAAAAAGACCAGCAAAAAAACTGTTCACTGTGTAGGCTACATCGTTTGTTAAACTTAGGGTATTGAGGTCATAACATTTGCCTGCGCATGTGTCCTATTAATGTTAAATTGGTATACAACAGGCAATTTTTGTTTGAATTTCTCATTTGCTCATTCTCTGCCTATGAGCAAAAAGTTTGGCAGAAAAATATGATTGTGAATAGTATGATCGTGAAAAGTATGATCGTGAAAATATGACGGCGAAGAGTATGATTGTGAAAGTATGATAGTGAAAAGTATGTTTGTGATCGTATTGATTGCGTGATCTTTTACAACACAATACTGTAGTACCAAAAAAATCAAAAGATTCCTTAGACCGGTAAGATCAAATGAATAATATGGCTTTATTGACAAAGTAAGATAACTTAATCTTACACTTCTATTATCTATTATAGGTTTCAAAATATGCCCAAAGAAATGATTATGAGTACAGATCAACGAATGCGAGTACGACAACAGGCAAAGTATAGTAAAAATACGACAAGCACAGACTCGCTAGAAGTCTGGTTGATACACAGCAGCTGGAAATATGAATAACGATTAATATTAAACCACAGGCTAAATGGAACCGATAGTACACAGCTAAGGTTAGAATAAAATAGTCTCATCACTGAAGACACAAACCATCATTAATTCATATTTGTCTAAGTTTTTCTATATTATATTAATAATGCACTGACTTTGGGCCTTAGTGCAATATACCGAGCCATGTGCCATGTCAGATGTAGATTCCTCTTGCTTATTTATAAACCAACCGAGATTAATCTTGTATATATATATCTATGCAGTAGTGAAACTTACACAAAATGTTAAAAAAGTCGAAGACGGTGACTTCCAGGATAATAAAATGGTGACAGCTTTTATGAATGATACCAAAGGGGCATACCCAGCCTCTATGAAAAAGAAAAGAAAGATCAAAATAAAAAATACAAATATGAAAACATGAAAAGATTCACTGCTTGAATATATATACTTTTTGGTAATAGACACAGTAAAATCCTGTTACTTAAGATTGTGGTGCACACGAGAAATGAAAATCCCCCGTCAGAATGCATAGCTTCAGATCTATTGCAAGAAAAGACACTAAAGAGGCTTGTATTTCCTGTCATTAAATAGACTGTGTAAAAGGAAGTTGGCCTGATGTTTCGATCCTAGCAGGATCTTCTTCAAAGGCTAAATGACAAGTAACAGTAACAGAAGGGACAAAAACAGGCACAGAATTTTATCCCTTCAGTTACTTTTACTTTTACTTCAGTTTTTTTATTTCAGGGTGTATATCATTGCAAAACGAACACATTTCATAACATGGGAGTGGCTGACTTCCCTTGTGTGTGTTCACCTAGACGAGCAACAGAGAAAATAGTTCAGAAATTGCATTTTGGATATCATTTTAGCAGTTTACGAGCATTTGCTTTTTGTTCACTTAAATTAACATCCAAACATAAAGTGAGGTGTGTAATATTTAATGGAGCTGTCCTTTGACTGCTAAAAGATCCTATCAAAGAGAAACAACCCCTTAGTGACAAACACATAAGATAAAGGACAGACCAACTTCAATGACGTAAAGTATTAATAAAACAAGGATACTTACGAAAACGTTTTATATTTGCTTTCAGCCTGGAGAGGAAACAAAAAGAAGGAAAAAAGGAGTTTTAGTTTCATATCTAAGATTCTACCCTACCTAAACTATAAGCATGACTTTGTACAATAATACTTCCTTTAAATAATTTCAGAAATTCAGAGTGAACATTCAGAATAAATTGAAAACAGGTGAGTGGCTAACTGAAGTATCCAAACAGACAAATTACTGAGGCACGAGGAGTCATTAATTGTACAGGTTTAGACAGCCTGCCTATTTACCACAATTTCAAATTTAGATGTATGTCAGAGAAAACAAACAAGTTCATTTTCTGTTATTAATGTTATCTAGATAGGGCAACAGTCATGCAACAAGTTTGGTTGCATACATAAAAATTGTGTTCAGTTTAGTAAAAGTTCGGTTGAAAAATTTTAACCTAGGCTTTGCAAGGGTCTTTAATACAACAAAACAGCTCTCTGCATTTGGTCAGCTATTAAATTGAACAAGCTTACTGAGCATTAATCCAAACTAACCTTACTTTTTAAAAAACTAGTTAAAACCCAAAGATATCTTAACGATATGACGGTAAATGAGCCAATAGTTAATTCTATCCATTCTGTCATCAAAAATCTCCCAGACACTTGTTTTTTATAGGAAATTATTCAAATTAACCAACATCAAACCTGCTCTGCATATATAAGAGTCGGGACAGAAGTACGAGAATCATACTTTCATAGCATTCTTATAGAACATTGGACATGTTACTTTAGTGAATATGGTCAGAAGTGAAAAAAGGTGTTTTTCTATATATGTATAAAGGAAACACAACCATCTCCTCTAGTGAAGAATAACACCTTGGTAAAAACCTACTGTTACCATGGCAACACACACCTTTTAACAGATAGTTCTTCTCCATCTTCCTGTTCCAAGTCTTCCTGCTCATCTGGTTCATCTGAGAAATCTGAGAGTAGGTCTAAGAACTTCTCTACCGTCACCATCTTCCACGCTTCGAATCGTGTCTGAATTGTTGCTACGGAAACATGGAACATAATCTCATAACCTCAGAGTACATAAGCCAATATTCTGCATTATGAGTATTAACCGAATCTGTGCACGTTGTGGCCAACACTGACCTTATTTTCAGATGCAGAATCTTTAAGGGTATGTATGAAAGTTAAAGGATATAATGTTTCCGTCCCTGCGGGCGGGATCTTCGACAAGGGTGCACTGTGCATTTTTATTGGCTTACCATCATGATACTTTATGGCAATGTCTAGTGTCTTCAGTGTTGACAGAGCCATTACAGGTACATGTATGTAATGATGCAGTCTAAACTATAGTGGATATTAATGTGACTTTTGAATCTAGCAGAATCTAGCAGATCTAGTGACTCATGTCATACTATGTTTTCATAAAACACCTACTATAAGGAAGGACCATGGAAGAAGAATTTCATGGACACTTCCCCACTTGTTACATATAATAGACACACAAGAAAGTAATAATTAGAGTTGATCTGAGCCACCTAGTATTTCAATTTTATCAGTACTTTTGTAGGGGGGGGAGGGGGAATATGGACATGTTTTTTAAAAAATGTCAAATGTCAAAATTTCTTTTCTATGCTATGTTGTGTTAAACATCAGGAAATCCTGGGAAATGTCAGATATCATTCACAGCACAGAATTACAATGGAGATTAATGTATACTAGTTAGCCCTACAAATAATGCACTTTTTGCTGACAAACCATTCAAATTTTCAGCATTTCTATGATCAAGATAGGTGCAGGCAACCTACACAATGCTATACATTAATATAAAAGTATGATTAAATTACTTAATTATTACTTCTGTAACTTTAATTATGTTACTTACACAAAGAAATGGGCTTCGAAGTTTCCACTTTAGAATGTTCATCTTTGTCATTCTTAGTACTCAATTGTGTTGCCCTGGAAAAGTTACAAAAAGACCCCCCATAAAACAAGACATTTTGAAAAGATACATTTTCCCATGATGCAAGAATTAGTAGTTAAGACAACAGTCACATAAGTTAAAGTTCCTTTGCATTGTCATAGAAAAACTATGGAATTGTCTTTCCCAAAATTGATTTAGGAATTATCAGAATGGAAACTTTGAACAGTCAACTCCTCTTTAGATTTAGAGTGTCTTTAATGCTTTTGACCTTACATGAGAACATCTTATCACAAGATTTCCAGAAAATGTTATCCCACATACTGGTAAAACATGCCATACTTTCCCTTCCATTTAAGCCCTTTGGAATGATGAGTGATATTACCACAAGCTACAAGCTAAGAACAGGCAAAGAGAAAAAAATATATGAAAACGAAACACAGCTATGAGAATGAGAAAGCTGTAATGCATAATTTACGTTTCCCTGAAATGGACATAACTTTGAGCTAATGAGGTTTTGAAAAAAGGTCATTTATGACTCAAAATTACTGCATGTTTAAAGGTCTTGAATCTTGATCAACTCTCAATGTGAGATTAAGGTTTTTTCAATAACATTCATATAGTGATAAAAATGCCTAAACTATCAAAATTCAAAGGTTGCAAAAATATTACAGGACTTGCTGTTGAACTGCTGTGTGTGACCTCTCCATGAATCTAGCAGTTGTCAGTCTTATGTCCAGAATGGTTAATTACTCTTTAGAATAATTAGAACATTTCCTATTCAGTTTCTGAAGATCATCTAATTCTAGAAACAACTGTTGCCTTTAAGGATGCAGAAAAGGGAAAATAGTGCAAAGTAATCAATAGGACAAACAAAAGTATGTGAAGCAGACATGGACCAAAAAAACATATTCATAATTCTTACATCACTGGCACAAGGATGGTTTTTTCCCTGACTTTTGACGAATAATTTCCCAGCATTAGTATAAGAGATTTCAAGTATATTGGAAAAGAAACATACAAACAAACTTGGTCTCAAAGAGCTAAAACATGCCTGGTACACAAACAGTGTTTGTACACACAAAAACACTGAAGACTAGACCTTTTCAAGACAGCTCTACAAGAATATAATAACTATAAACCAACCTGACTTGTGATAGCCTATGTTCTACTTCTCGAACATGTTGTTTCAATGATTTATTCTCCTCTCTTATCTTCAGCATCTCTGTATTGACTCGCTTTAGATCTGTAATTTCTTCATAACTTCTCAGCTGGGTAACTGAAGCAGAAGAGAAAACTATTTAGTATCTATCTAATAACAGCAGTACACACACATCCATAAATGTCACACACTTAAATCCTTAACCATTCATTTGCACTTGAAACTGTTATGGTGTAGGTATAGCTTGTTTGCCACGATTATTCAGATTGAAACTTAATGCATGAGACTGTTCACCTTCTTCCATGACTATGAATTCAGCAAGTTTTTGTCTTTAATAGGTACAAGAGTTCATATGCAGAAATACACTTACTTCAAACCACCAAAGCATGCAGAAATACACTTACTTCAAACCACCAAAGCATGATTCAAATCTGCTGTGTTAAGTTACAAGCTGTAATCAAATCAAAAGTCCGCAAAACTGAAGGGTGGGGATACGGTGGGTTGTGGCTCAGTCCTAAAGGAAGATTTTGTGCAGTGGACTTAAACGTTTGGGAGCGTTGATCAAAATGTTCCTGTAGTGGACCACCTGGGCTTACTGCGGTAAAAGGTTGCTTCAAAGGAATGCATTATTTTTATTGAAGCTAACAGACCTGTGCAATATCTATATATCTACTGACGGTTGGTTTAGTTTGTATCTCATAAACAACGAGAAGCTCTGTCAGTTTATTACGGATGCCTACACTGCTAAATTTGTAAAGAGTTCACAAACTCCTTCCTAGTTTCAAATTAATTCACACACGAAGTATTCCATTTGGTATTGTAGACTGAGTGAGTAGAGCAAGTAGACAAAGAAAACTCTAACCATTTTAGAATGAGAAATGGTCTTAGTCTAAAAGCATTGTTGATTAATATTCCTTGTCATTTGGTTGCTTCAAGAGGAATTTTTTCTTTAATGAATTTGAAATGCTTGGTTTCTGTTCGTACCTAGTGAAGTCTTCTCAATCATCGCAGTTTCAAGCTGGGATTGCAGGTTCCTCAGTTGTATCTCATAGATATCCTTATCGGAAAGGTCATCAAAATTGCTCCCCCTAGGGTTTGTGTACTTTTTCTTAGTCGGAGTGGAATCTGAGAGGCTTGGTTTGTCTTCGAGGATATCGTCAGTTGTAAGCTGGGAAGAAGAATAAGCTTACAAGTGCAAATATTACTGTCTAATTCAAAGCCAGACCTAACTGGCTGACACAGTAGCATTATGTCCTAAAAGGGAGATAATCCCAAACAATCAATTTAATATGTTATCCAATGTCCAGTGACCAACATTGAACCTGTTCATGTGAGATTCTTAACTGAACACACATTAACACACAGGCTTTAGATAAATCTCTATTTGAACTGACGTCAAATTTCACCAGGATGCTCAGAATACGTTCATCATTCAAAAATAAACCTTTTCTCTGGAATATGCTAGATTATGATCTGGGTTCATTTTAAACTAGATGCAACCCTGACTCAGATTATGTAACAAATATTTTGTGAAACTTTAGGAGCCTCTTTGGAGTCCTGGGATTCAAAAAGTACAAATTCAAGCGATTGTTGGGAGTGTCTGAAAATATTTAATCTGTTTGGTGTCAATGGACAACAATCTGAAAGAAAGTGTCATTTCATTGAGATATAAAAGAAATATATGATCAAAATATTTACTAAATAATGAACTCAGCCTTAAATACTCAAATTTTTCCAAGGAGTGAACTTGACTGTAACACACTACTATTGATCTGTGCCTTAGCTTAATAGATTTAGCAATTGCAACATGTCGATACAGTATGTTTCAAAAGATTTATTTGTTTTATTTTTAAAGTTTTCTCACAGGCCTGTCAATACTAGTGCAGAGTAAGCCTATGGTATTAGTCTTTATTACCTTTTCAAAATCTTCGTCTGTTTCAAAAGAAGAGGAATCGTCAGGTGGGACTCTTCCACGAACAACTTGTCTCCTCCGTAGAACTGGCGAGTTTTCTTTTGAGGAGTTTGGTTCAACCCCATCCAAGTGTTTCTTTTTCCGGAGCGGCATTGCAGACGTTCCTATGAAATGATACAGTCATTACTAAGTTACCGTTTATTTAAATATTCTTCAAAACATTTTAAGGATACCAAGAAAAAGAAGAGGCACAAATATTGAATAACAGAATTACAGACAACTACAGTACTTACTTAATCGAGTAATTGTGACAATCAATTGCATGATCAATATTCTTAAGCAATTTAATACTGCCTGTAAGACTGGATCTCTAACTGTTAGGTTACTGAACATTAGAGAAGTTCAGTCTAAATAGTTCTTTCACTAATGGAAAGACAAAAAAAAAACTTGATTTGAAATAAGAAAAATAAACTAATTCCCAGCCAACCACACTTTTACAAATGGTATTGTACCACCATTATGTGTTATTTATCCTAGCCTCTTTCTCTTTATGGTGATGCTTACTTCAATTGGCATAATAGGCTTTTTGAATTCTTTGTGGCTGTTTGCCTGGCAGCTTGGTGAGCAACCATGTACAGTATGCCCCACTATTGGTCCAGTGTCAATCAGAGTGCAGAGTTTTTAAGGTGCACAGTAACATAATTCCAACAGACCACTTGTCATGAAGTTGTTAAGTCGTGCGAGAGGGCCCTGGCCTTGGTCAAGACTGTAAACCTTCAATTTAAATAACTTTTAAAGTAACTGTACAACACCATACTGTGGTGTAGGTACTGAGAAGTTAGTAGTATTGTACTCAAACTCAACATTCTTTCTCTTGTTAAAGGGTGTGAAGACTCGCGCACAAAGAAACGTCTCATGCTGGTAATCTGACCTAGTTGATGAGGTGTAACAGAAGTGTTAGATACCACCATCGATCCCAGAGAATACACACACAGCTTGCTACCGTCGATAATCAGACACTAGTGTACAGTCAATACATACAGCTATGGTCAATACCCACAACACAGTGTATATAGCAGCGATGGACATCTCAGGTCTAGATAAAAGATAACAAGGTATCAAGTTTCATTACAAGTTTCATTACTGGTTACTGGTTACAAGTTTCATTTTGTAGCGACAAGAAGAAACCTTCTCTTGCTTGTAACGGAAATTTAACTTTTTCAGAGCGCGGCACAGGGTTTGGGGCGAGTCTTCAATGCCATTAAAGCGAAATATTCATGACCAAAATATATACGATATTTTTAATTACATTATAATCATTGAGCCACGGATATGTTTCCGAATGTCATTACGTCGATGAAATTTGTTTTTCGTGAATTTTATTTTATCTTCGCAGAACCCATCACCATTCGTATTAGCTTATACAGTGTCTTATCTTCTATTGGTAGCCTCATACAAGTCATACAAATTGAACTACTCGGTATGGGTAGCCTACTGTACATCGCTTAGGCTAAGTACTAGTAGTAACGTTAGTCTTACTCTTACCTTGGAAAACAACAGTCACAAACAAACGCAATGTAGGCTAGTCTAGCAGTGTCGACGATGTTTTGTCCTTCCGCTTTGTATGTGTTCCTAAACGAAATTGGAAATGGAAATAATGAATCATTGAACTGAACAGTGGATACTTCTATAAAGTTTTGGCAATTACTTCTGTTTATACCCTGTGCGTAGTATGCAGTGGCTGTACCTGTCTCTGAATATTAATAATAGTGATACCGTTGTTGTACATGACGTCATGTTCAACAATAGCCGAGAGGCACCTGGCTATTACGTCATTATAGATAGGAAACTGATAATACATTCTTTATGAAATATTTGATCAGCCTCTCACCAATCCATCAAGGTAATGCAGGCGCGGATCCAGGGGGGGTCCAGGGGTCCGGACCCCCCCTGCTCTTGGCCCCCCCAAAAAAAAGGAGAAAAAAAAAGAGAAAAAAAAGAGGAAAAAAAAGAGAGAGAAAAAAAGAGAATTTCACAATGAATAGAGGGAAACCCACTCCCCTTAGACCCTAGGATCACTGGAGGCCAAACCCCTCACCCTTCCAGAATCCTGGATCCGGCCCTGCATCAAACAGTGGTGACGGAACGGGAGGGGGATTGGGGGCTAAAGGCATTATGATTTTTGTATCATCTCAACTCATCTGATATGTATTACCATATTTCATAGATTGTTTTTTTCTCATCAATTGAGAAATTGCAGACATGAGATCCATATTTTCAGGCTAGGTACATGCAGCTTAGAATACTCGGAAAGTGCCGTTTCCGGCCATCTGGGGGGTTTGTAAAGCCAAAAATTTTCTGGTACGCTCCGCGCCAACCGATGGTGGCGCTCCGCTTAGATAGTCTTACGTTCAGGCGCGGCTGGACCAGTCAGATCCCCCCCCTGTCACAAATCCTGCATCCGCCCCTGTAATGATGTACCTAAATCAGTCATATTAATTATACATTTGTCACCACACACCCCCCCCCTTTCATTTATCGCCACCACATTTCAATTCCCCTTCACGTCACATCCCGGTTCCAATAGGTATCTTCAGTGACACGTGAGGGATAATGATCAGCCGTCTAGTCTAAAGCCTAACGTTACCGCACGTCAACAATGACAAAAGTAAGGTTTTCCTCAGTGGCCCATATACTAAGCAAAGAGGGAGTCTCTGAACTGTATGCATGATTGTGTATTAAAGTTCTAATTATATTACAAGAGTCATGCAGCATAACAGACCACGATAGAGCCTTTATGGTGCAATGAAGGTCATATCAGGCACGGATCCACGAGTGTGGGAATATATACAACCCCTTTCCTTTTGAATGAAGAAAAAACTGAATGAATGAAGAAAAAACTGAGTTTTTGCTTTTTGGTTCTTGTCATCAGCTTGCTAAAATTAACATTCCATGCATATCAATTGGTAATGTTCAGGTTCGCCCTTCCACTCATGCGCGTAATCTTGGTGTAGTTTTTGATTCCAATATGTCTATGAAACGCCACATTTCTAAAATAACAAGTTCTGCTGCATTTCATCTCGAGGCATCTACAAATTACGAAAATATTTAAATGATAAGGCAACTGAACAAATTGTACATTCTTTTATCACTATAAGGTTGGATATGGGCAATTCCTTACTTCTCGGTCTTCCACAAGAACAGATTCATAGACTCCAATTAATCCAGAACTCAGCTGCGCGTATTGTAACTCATTCTCATAAGCATTGTCATATCCACCCTGTCTTAAAAAACCTGCACTGGCTACCTGTAAAATATCGTATTATGTATAAAATTCTCCTTATTGTTTATAAATCACTTAAAGGACATGGTCCAACGTATATTTTTGACTTATTATATATTTATGTCACCTCTCGTAATCTAAGATCCAGCTCTCAATTTTAATTATCTGAGATTAAGTCCAAACATTCTTGGGGGGGGGGGTAGGTCATTTATTGTTTCTGCCCCTCGCTTATAGAACCAACTTCCCTTAAAAATCAGACAAGCAGCTACTCTCTCTAACTTTAAGAAGAGAATCAAATCCCACTTAATGACAAAAGCTTTCATATTATCTTGAACCATTAAGTTTTTCTTTTGTCATTGTTTTGTATTATTTTGTATTATTTGTATCATTTCTAATTGTCAATTGCGCCATGAACATTCTTTGAGTGGTGTGTGCGCATTATAAGTCGTATTATTATTATTTCAACCCCACAAAACGATAAAAGTACTTATTAACGCAACTTTTCGTGTAAGCCTAAGAATAGACCTAATTTATAGCATAAATGTGGGTAAGAATGCACCATTTCACTGGTGTATTTTTTTTATCCCGTGGCCAAACGCTTCGTGTTTTTAACCTGTGATCCTCCCTGCATGCAAACGTTAATTAAAATTAAATTCTCTGATGTTTATAATGGGAACAAACATTGGGCTTTTCCCGCCGCATACCACGACGGCTGCATGCATGCTACGATCCCGAGCTACAATATACAGTTAAAACCACAATTCACGTATAGTTACAATCAGCTTTCAGTACATTATATATAAAGTTTTGTAAAGTTTTTTTAAAATTTTTCTTTTCAGTTTGTAATATTTTTCATGGATGTGATGGCATGAAGAAGTACAGTAGAGATTTATCACACGCTGCATTTTTCACCTCACTGTGCATACTGGCTATTGACTTTTTAATCTCAACAACCAAAGAAAAAGTATATGCGAACCGCCTGCATGGTTACGTAATATGTCCCAAAGGTCTTAATGGTTGCAACCTTTGACCTTAAATCAGTCCCGTTAATTTAGAGAGTGACGTTATTATCTGTTGTCCTTATCTATATTTAGTGTCCCGACCAACATCTCCATTGTTCGTTGGGGCTTGTCAAGGCGAGAACAAAAAATCGTTGGCTTAAAGTTGTTCAAAAATTTACGTTACAAGCAGTTCTCTTCATATTTCTGATATGTTTTCACAAATTCCATAAACAATATTGAACACATTTATATGATAAATACTGTCAGCCACACGAAGACTGTTAAGTTCTCTGGTGACGATCATGCCCGCGACAAGTAGTTTAAGAAGCAGAGGTTGATTTATAAATCACAGTATTTGGGCCTCTGTTATTCTTTACATTTTGAGGGCCGGTCTTCACTGTTCATCTACACTTGAAAAGTCGACATTATACTGTAGATACAATTCATGCATTATGCACACTCGGCCTGATAGACTGTCACATCCAATTGTATGAGGGTTGCGTCACAATGTATTGTCCAATGTCTCTCTGATTTGCTTTTCTATGTATATACCTTACACAATAGGCTGCAGCACAAGTTACCTGTTAGATGCTGCCATTTCATGAAGACCCGCGCTCAATGGTGACGTAACAGGTCCGCCACCTTGAACTTAGACTTGAAAACGAACTTGGTTTATATTATGTAAGCTGACAGGAACAGTACGTCTATGACGGCTATCGGTCTGGACATATGTATTCTTTAAGTCTATTCATCCATACCAAGGTCTCCATTGTTCGTATTGGACTTGCACCTTTTTTTTATAATACTCATTGTGCACACTTGGTCTGAAAGAAGTCACGGTAAATACTTTTTAAGGAAAAGTCGCCCAGGAAAGAACCTGGGCACGAAACCAAACTACCAAACGACTGATCCGCTCTCAGCCCCAGTCCCCTTGCATCGGGACTGTGACTGTGTGATCATCGTCGGTAAATTTGTGTGTAAAAGTAAGTTGGCCTGACGTTTCGATCCCAGCAGGAACTTCTTCAGAGGCTAAGTGACGCAGGGACAAAAACACGCACAGAATACAGACAGGTTAATGAGCATGGTGAACACAGAGAGATAGATGTAAGGGGATTAGTAGACAAGGAATTTTTACGGTAAATTTGTATAAGAGATCACAACCTATTGTCCGTTACTTTCTCTCTCGCTCGCTACGATATGTCGATCGCCTTAAGAAGTAAATCTGACTTATTTAGCAAAGAAAATGAAAAAAAAAATGTCAGAATATTTTGACGGGAGATTGTAAGCACCTTGATTGCTTCAGGCACTGCGCAAGTTATAAGTAATAGTCAAGTGCTCACATCATTGCGTCATGCAAAACGTGCTGTTATTAATCGACTCGGAAGCTCTTTACTTCGAGTGAAGAAATCCGTCTCTTCTTCCAAGCATGCTTTCATACATGGTAATAGTATTTCAGTGCTTCATATACAACCGAATGCTGTCCTATACATACGTGTGTCCAACTGTGTGGAGAAGTTACGCTTCTCAAAAAGACGAGAGGGCAAAGTCTGTCGCCACCACCTTCCGCCGGTATGCTAACACTAGTCTGCTAAAAGCCGGATGATAATATCTTTCCATCTTATGATCGAAGGCAGGATAGTGTCAGCAGCGCCCAAAACACAATCAACTATAGCTCTTTCCCCCGCTTTCTTTTCTTTGCTTTTTAATAGCATCGTGTGAATAGAATTTATCGAAAGTGTACATGTAATAAGCACTTTTCTGAAATTATATATTTCGGGCAATCTTAAGGTAATGAGAAGTCTTTTGAAATTACAAAAAAAAGAAAAGAAAAAAAAAAGCCACTCCTGTATTCCAAATTCATCATAGTGAAGTTTGTGATACCTACCAGTACAATCCGTTAAGTTAAGGGATTTGGGGAACTTGTTAACTGTTCTGAAAATGGTCGCATCCTGGCAAAATTCAGACTGGAATTGCTCCCTCTTTCATTTATTCATCTTGTTATTTTACGTTATTTATTGCCTAAGACAGTTTTGTGTTTTGTTTTCTTCAATTTTGAAGTGGCAAGTTCCGAATGCTAAATACTAAACTGCATACATGTTACAAATTTATTGCACTCTATAAATTTGCGGCGTTTGAAACCAAACCAACCACTGTCGTGACGAAAGTTGTAAATTTGGATTTTCAGAATTA
>JAIPMN010033012.1:0-12773 GCA_020650975.1 Apostichopus californicus
GACCGACCGTGTTACGGGAGACCGTTCATGGTCGGTAGGGCAGGGCTTTATTTTATATGGGGTCGACCCTCCAGTTTGTTCGGTTGCGGTGTTGCACCGCATTATTTTTTTTTTGCTCTATTGTGAAGAAACATGTTTGGCGGAATAGATGCAATGTGGTTTTTAGGGGGAAATTTGCCAGTTGGCAGGCAGTCCTGGAGGCGGTGCAGTCTGACATTCGCCTTAAAATTGAAGGCGATTTTCGCCGTTTATCTGGGGCTGCCTTTTTTGGACGCTGGTGTGCTGGGGAGGGGTTTTTCGTTTCGCTGCGTGCGGGTCGTCCTTTTGTAGTTTTTGGAATGTTTGAGTGGGGTTTTTTTTTGGCTCGCTTGACCTGAGTTTCGTTTGTCAGTATGGGATGGTTCGGTAGTGCCGTTTGGCCGTGACGTTTTGTATCCCGCATGGCGGGTCACGTAAAAAGCACATCGTACGTTTTTAGTACATCATCGCATGTTTTGATGTACATCTTAGGTTTTAGTACATCATCGTATATGTTTTGATGTACATCTTAGTTTTTTAGTACATCATCGTATATGTTTAGTACATGAACGTATAAAATTAGATCATCATTAACATCATCATATGTTGTGGTCCTTTTCGAATAGCCCTTTAAATAAAGGGCTATTTTGAAGTGGTTATTTGACGCTATGTGAATTCATTCATGTATTTGCTGTCAATTTCCAAATACAGACTTATCTAAGCCAGTACCAGCCATCAGTTGATGTCAAATAAGCCAGCTACTTCTGAGATGAAGCTACAACTAGAATTTTAGGATCTCTTAATTGCTGCAAACTTTTCTGACTCTGTTACGTATAGTATGGTATATATCTTCTTACTGGAGTTCTATATGGTGAAAATAATGTTTGTATTAATGCACCACCATAATCACATGTGTTAGATCTAAGTCCATAATTAGAGAAGCAATAGTCTCCTCATTTTTGGGGTTCCAAAGAATTGATTGTGACACGACAGAATGAATTCAGAAACAATACTCTTGAGTTGTTTGATACAATCTTAAGGAGTCGCATACTACAATACAATTAGTAGGCATAACTCTAGCAATCCGCAGGCGTAGACACCTGTTAAACGCCGGTGGTCCGCCAACTTAGCAGAATTTTTAGCAGCATGTCAACAGCGGACCAACAGTGTACCGCTGGAGAAATTGCACACAAATATGATATAAATATTAGGAAAATCATTTATCAACTACAAAAACACACCAATCCAGTGTGTAAGACATTTTACGTTTTGCTATGAAATAACAGTTGGCGGACCGACCGATAAAGGCCGCCCAAACCTCTGGCGGACCGGTAGCATGATATCAACTTACATTGACAGTGATTAAGCTGCATATTTAACATAAAATTTGGGGCTTCATTTGATGTGATACTGACTGTGAGGAACTGATTGTTTTCCATTTCTGTCCATAAATATTGCTGCAAGATCGATGAGAGTGATATGTAATTGCAAAAGTTGCACTGGAATTGCAAAAGTTCAGTATATTTCATATTCTTTATTGAAAAGTTAATCCTTGTACAACGTATGGTTTTGATCAGCTGTGTTTCTTTAATTTCTAATGTAGTTCCAATTAGTTGCAACATGCAATTTTAAGGTTAGTTGAAAGCTTTGTACTGCCGGTAAGGTTGAAGTGATTTTTTTAATTTATTTGAGGTGTGAAAAGAAACACTTCATAAGTAGGTTACAGTAACAATAGATTTGTCAATCAAGGGATTGAATCCTTTGAAAGGGTCTTTTAAAGAGATGGAAGGCTTACAGTAACTAAACCATATTATATCCTCTTCAATAACATATCCCTCATTTAAAGAAGGTTCTTGTGAATAAAGCATTCCTGGGTGGGACACTGCTTTGGTGGCAATGGATGAACTAATACAGCTAATGTGGCCAAAAATTACGTTCCTACTGGTGTTTTCCCAACTTCACGCTACTTTCTTGGCAAAAGGATCATGAAGGCATCTACCATCTTTACTCCATTGTAAACCTACAAATCTGTCATTTGGATTCTTTTGTTGGATCCAGTTTGTTATCATTAGACAAACTGTCTGTACCACTGTAAAGTCAGCTGGATACAAGATTGTTCTTCACATCCAACATGCTACAACATGTCTTCTTATTTACCTCCTACTGCAGACTCGATCCATCTTTAGCAATAATTAATTTCCTTTCACAGCAAATTGCTTGTCCTCCACATGTAAGCAAAAGCGGTCCATCTGGATATAATTTATTTTGCCAAGATATTTCCAAAGGTAATACTTTTCTCTCTTGTAGTTTCTTACATATCATGTCATATGTTAAATAATGGTATAGTCACTACAGCAGTGTAATGATACAAAATGTTGCCATGCATTATTAACTCTGTTTCATGAAGATCATATTATGGTTTAGAGGCAGCTCGTATCAAATTTTACATTCTTTTTTGCAGTTGATAAAGCATTTAAGAGCAGAATAACATGATATCTATTTGACATAGAGAAATAGCATCATCCAAGTTGAATTAACATCACACGGCACAAAATTATTTATGGAGCGAGTTGTTTTAGTAGTGTAAAGTATTGCAAACTCTCCATTACTGGTCCCATTTTAATTTGTCAACTAATTTCTTAGAATTATATAGATCTTCCAAGTAGTCTCTGTTTAGTGTTGAATACTGCAACAAACCAGATTAAAACATTAAAAATTTCACTAGTGAAGCTGTTATAAAGTAAGAATATTCTTCCTCATTATGCATCATAGTGAAATAGTTCCATATTTGTATGTGAAAGTTTTAATAATTTTTACCTACATTTTAAACATCTCAATAAGAAAGACAAATTTAGGTCATTTGCCGTGAGATGGGTAAATACTTCTGGGGAAGAGAAGGAAGTGTATAGGAGGAGAGCATCAGGGAATGAACCGACAAGCATGACCGAGGATGATAGGTTGAAGGAATGGAGGAGAAGCAAAAGAAGGATTCTTGCAGAGGTACAGAACTTTTAATTGGATATGTTGGTCCCTTGGTCAATCTTACAAATAAGGTGTGTCACAGGGAGGCTACATCCTAGTTGAATGTATAATTTGCGAAATATGGAGTTGCTTAACTAGAATTATTTTCTCAAATGTATCTGTCAACACAGCAAAGTGATGTCATTATAGCAGACATGCTTGGAAATATTACTTGTTTCTTCTTGATTCCTTTGAATGAAATAATTTATCTATAGTACCAAGGAAGAAGCTTTTTACATCCAATTGGAGGAACAGAGATATTCGATAATATGGAAGTGTACACTGTACTACTTAATAACATTATTATCTTTGTTCATGTTACTTTCATATAATACTGTCTCTATGAAATTATGATATTGACCGTCCTGATAGTCTTTATTGCTTAATAGAGTTGCTGTTAAACAGTTTTCACTCATTTCAGACCAACAGAGTGAAAGTTCTTCTCCCAGACCTTGCTTGCTACATAGTGTATCAGTCAGGGGAAGAGCTTTCGTACACTGGCTTATCTGAGGGGTGAGTTTTCTCACAATCTTAAAGGATGGCTTGAAATATTTTGTTTTAAGCTTAATTTTTTCATCAACAAGAGTCACATGAAGAACAGCTGTATGTGTTTTCACACCATGTCATCACAGACAGGATTGCAAAGTAAAAACCTTTAAATGTGTTATAGTCAAACTCCACAACCAGATTATTGAGCAGGACCATTTGACCACAGCTGCATATGTAATATAAATTTTGTTACATTGTACAAGCTGGCAGTATGAGGTGCCGTTTATGACAGAATTATACTGCAATATAAAGGTTATGAAACCATATATATATATATAGATTATACCCAGAGATATATATATATATATACTATAGATTATATCCCAATATGTTATAGTTTATACTCCAATATATACATATATATTATAGATTATATCCCAATATGTTAATGGGTTGGAGTTGGGTTTTTGGGGCTGGTTTGTAGAGTTTTATTGTTTTGGTTCTGTTGGCCTTTGGGTCCGTGTCCTTTTCACGTCACGTTAAACGCTACATTATATACATATGTGGGTTACTGAGAGATTTCTGTTTGTGGCTTTCAGTTGGGTTTTTGGTGGTTGTTATACAGACTGGGATTGTTTTTGGTTCTGTTGACCTTTGGTCCGTGTCCGTTTTCTTTGCACGTAAAAAGCAGAATGTTACAGTTTATACTCCAATATATATAAATATATTATAGTTTATATATATATATATATATATATATAGGTTATAGTTTATACTTCAATATATAGTTTATACGACTTGGGCAAGTCGTAACATACATGTAGTAACATACATGCGAGTAACATACATGCGCGTGTTCCACGAAGCTGCACTATAGTGTGCCATACACCTAACCTTTTGGAGATTGCTTGATATATTGCCTGAAAACTAAATGGATTTTGATAGATTAATTGAAGCGTTTTTGTCAATTTCGAACGTTTACAACGAAGCATGTAGGTTACAACACACGGCGGACTCACAGGGAGCACACATTTGTAGGGGTCGTATTAATGCTGCAGCTAATTTCTTGCGTGTTTCCCATGATTTTTTCAATGACATACCACTAAGCATTGAATAAGCCAACTTTTAACAGCGTTTGATAATGTGCAATCGCAAAACCATGCAAACGAAGAAATGGACTATAGTTACCAATGTCCTGTGGAACGTTATGGTTTTGCAGGGCGACCAAGGTCAATATTGTTCCCCTGTAACTGTAAGCAGGGCTGCAGATGCCTGCCTCCACATAATTGTAATTCATTTTGTGCTTTTGAAGACCTTCGTAGGAATTATAGTTCAAGTGAACAGTCAATAAATGTAATTTCAAAACTTATGTTGAAAAGTCTCATATATTACTTACATCATTTACATGGTCATAAGAGAGAACTGTTTTATCTCTACATTAATGGAACTGATAATAGAAAGTTAGCATGCACATATGCAGACTATATAGAAGTTTTTGTCTCTCCAAAGAATGAAGCAAACTTCAACCAAAGCATATTCTTATCATGCATGCAAATAATACTTAGGTGTTTCATTGTTAACAATTGTATATTTGTCCACAGATACTTGATGGAAAAGCAGCAAATAGAGGATATTTATCGTGTGCAAGGATCATGGACCCAGGTAGCATTGTTACTTGGTATCTCATACCGAACACTTCTCCGGAGAAGGCAGGATTACCAGATGCCATCCAATACAGGAAGTTGCTACAGTGAAGTCTCAGATGATGCTCTTGATACAACAGTGTATTGCAGATCTCACCAAATGCAGGTAGGCAAAAATCTACAGCACTACTCAAGTTTACCTTTCAGCAGCAGTCTCTAACTTGCAACATCCGGCCAAATTCCAAACCTTTTACATTTATGTCATCTTTCCATACTGACATCAAACTGTTATGGAAATAACATCAAATTTCTTTGCAGTCAAATATGAGTTTAGTTTCCAATGGAGATTAATGTGCAAAAAGGACATGTCACTTTTTTTCTTTTAACTTAATTTTCCCATATAACATCCTCTATGTTTACTTGTGATTAAATAGATGGCCAATTATTTATACTTTCAAATAAACTCTTAAATTTTCACCATTTCAGGTGAGAGATTCCTCAGAGGAGCATTAACTGGGAGTGGAATAAAGGTACAAAGGTGGCGCTTGAGAGAGTCTATCTTAAGAGTGGATCCAATAAGCAGAATGCTTAGAAGATCGTACTCAATTTGTACACGAAGGTATCATGTACCTTGGCCCAATTATTTATGGTAAGTAATATTCATTCTCCATAGTTGCACCACTGGCAATGTATATCTCTATAGAGTGATTGCTGTAAGAGGAAAAAATATCTGTACAACCGACAAGTTTACCACTACTCCTTGAAAATGCTAAACCTGCTTTTACTTTCATTTCATGTTAAAGTCATTAGAAAATGTCAACAGAATATCCTTCTTGATTCCACTTTGTGGCTGCGTGAAGTGGGTGTATGTATAAAGGGTGTTCGGGTGAGGCAGAATCATGAAACCACTGTGCTTTTTACGTGCAAAGAAAACGGACACGGACCAAAGGTCAACAAAATCAAAAACAATCCCAGTCTCTTAAACAACCACCAAAACCCAACCGAAAACCCACAAACAGAAACCTTTCACCAACCCACAAACGTATACAATGCAGCGTTCAACGTAACGTGAAAAGGACACGGACCAAAAGGCCAACAGAACCAAAACAACAAAGTTCAACAAACCTGCCCCAAAAAGCCAACTCCAAACCACAAACAGAACCCCCCAACCCATATTATGTAACGACCACACAACCCAACCCCCCACCCCCCACTAACAACTAACTCACTCCAATATTCATCCGGGGTACGCCGTCTCGATAGTAGACGACAGGCTTGCGCATTACCTGCGAAGTTTTCCCAATACGGGTCTTTTAAGGCCCCTGGCAGTGCTCCTCGTGAACCTTGATCGAGTGGACCTCCCTGTCAGGAACAGGAGGTCTACTAGCGACCATCGTGTCCGGCATAGCGGAAGCGGCTGCGGCAAGGGCCACTCGAGTCAATGAGATCAATGGCCTGTTTCGTCTCGTCAAACCAATCGGAGGACTCCTTAGCCACAACTAAGAAGGCTGTAGGGCAGTCCTCCATTGGCAGAATCTGGGCCACTTAATGTCTCTTGGGCCGGTTGACTCGGGGCCCGACTAGTTTCACCGATACCTAACCACTGTACCTAAGAAGTTCATAAGCTGCAGTGGATTTCGTCTTGATAGCAACTGCCTATCCAATGATGGCAGGATGCCATCGCATTTGCTTTTAAGTTTAAGGGCTTTCTTCTGCTCTTCCCCAAGAAGCTTTCCATGGGAATTGTGGGAGAGCAAACCATCTAAAGAACTCTCGCAGCTGGAAACAAGTGTTACAACCTTATCATCACAATCATCACTGAGTGTCATTTCTGGTATACTTTGACACACCATCCCTGGTTTTTTCTTTAGTGCTGCACTATTTGCGCTTAAGTTGCACCTATATTGTTTGCAGACTTCACAAGTATCACTGTTGGCTTTCAAAGGAAGCAGAAGTTGGCAGTGTTTATCAAGGATAGTGAGTTTGTAAACAACCCGACCTGATGCCTCATCAAAAACAAATTTGTCGACATAAGCAATCGTCTCCCCTTTTGCACTGTGAAGAGGCCTGTCATGAAATGCTTGGAAAGCTCTTCAAACCCAACATTTCCCACACAGATTTTACGGTTGAGTACCAAGTCCAACAGTACAGGTATGTTTTCGTTTGTTCTTGGGAGACATGTCTATTTCTCTTCGGAGAATAAAAAATTTGCACTCTTCACCTTGAAGAACAATTCGCTTGAGTATAACCTCCTGTCTTATCAACTAGTATGGCAATACATTTCCCATCATCCAGCCAAGAGTAAAATCCTCTCTGTTGACACAATGTAACAATGTCCTCCTTGCTTACATGATCATCCACTCCTTCTGTTGATTTACGAATATTACAGTTTTCATTGTGATCTTGAAAATCTAATAGTTCTATTGGCAGGACATCCTCTACCTTTGATTTAATTTTCCTTTTCCTCTATCGAGATAATTTCATGCGACAAGAATTACAGACACTCTGTGGATGCTGGCCAACATGGTCTTCTTCAATGTTTATTTTCAATGCATCAAAGATATAGTTCTTAATATCAAGCTTTCATCTCCAAGATGGCGCATCATCCCTTCTCTTCTCGCCGCATATTCTGCACAAAGACTGCAGAGCAATTTGATGTAATTCCATCTAAAAATGTCGGAAAAAACATAACATAGTAAGTCATTTATTATAAAAGAGACAAGTTTTGCACACCGACAAGCATAAATTTACAGACTAACTAGCGAAATTGTTGAGAAGAGATGGACCTGGACCTAGGCATGGAGCTTAGCCAATTTGACAAAACAAAAACAAATACATTGAAATGATATGAGTGTGAATTTAACTCGCGTGAACCAAAATTGTGGTATAAATCTTCTGCGTGTAGAAAACAACCTTCCACTCTGGGTAGGCCTAGCCTAGGCTTACAACTTACAAGGCCAAAGTTTTTTTGTTTGTAACAATTTGTTTATTGAGGTAGGGGGCTAGGCATAAGCCGTAGTCTCATAGTTTTTGGAAAGTGAAACTGTTAGCCACCCCCCCCCCCATGTTACTTGCATATGCTTAAAATATTACAATTATTCAGTAAAATAAAAATATTTCGTCCTCTAAGGGCCTACGACTCGGCATGAACATAAAGTTATAATTTTGGGACATAGAGACCCATGAATGAACTGAGGCCCGAACTCGAGCCTAGGCCCTATGCCTAATGTACTACTACTAGGCTACATCCATTTGTGTACAATATTAGGTTGTAAATTTTACGATCAAAACTATCATTTTTCTGGCTTAAATTCTGAAACAAATTATTATTTTTTATGTTAAGAAAACGTTTCTCTTAACGATCATCATCACCAAAGTTTAAGCTTCAAGAACGCAAAAAGATAGGTTGGCAAATTGCCCGAAAAAATGGTCACTATTGGTCAACCACAACACAGCTATACTATTGTTCCTTAAGGCCTTAAGAACGTATACAACGAAAAACATGGCGGTATAAGTGCTCGGACATGTAAGAAAACGGTTTGTACTTCAATAATTCTAAAGACTGGGACAACTTTAGAAAACTTGAACTATAAACTCTTATTCTGCTTGCTCCAGCCAAATAACCCCAGCCCTCCAAAAGATAGTATTCTAACCCTACTGTCAAGTTGGAAAATAGATGTATTCACCAAACTACAACACTTAGCTCCTCCTTGTTAAAGTCACTCCAACTTTATTGGTGATTGATGTTCCTTTCAAAGGTTCACAAAATAACTTTACCCTATGTTCTTAAAAGCAGTTTGATTAAAATTGTTGGTTTGTTATGATAGCAGTTGGGGTGATGTCATAATTTTTCTATAACCCTTTTTTTTAATAGTGCAGTGTACAACTACAATCCCAACTTACATATATGACTAAACAAGACATTTGTATGTATATATGGGTATACTTGGGTGTAAACCTTAGTGACCTATCATCTAATTATATGTTATGGGTTCAGAAGTATATGGCAAGAATTCTGGCTGAACTAGAATACAAAGGCACCCCGAAAAGTAACACATACTTCATGTGCACATGAACGTGACACTGAAATATTAATGCAAAACATGCCAAAGTAGCCTCCTATCAGTCTCATTCTGTCCAACACTGTTGTCCTAAAGGAACTGTAAGTTTTGTGTCCTTGTGGAAACAAAATGGAGCAATCAGATGTGATGGCTATTGGTGACAATTCCTCCAAATTTAATGTATTGACAGAAACAGTCAAGGTGTTTTCTAGGAGAGATGAACACTGCAACAATGTTGGCTTCTGTGTCAAAGTACAAAGGATTTAGTACAAGTATATAGATTCTGATTGCAATTTGTGGAGTACAACTGCCTAAGGGACTTCAACAATGCGACAGGTTGGTCGGGTGCATTGGTTGATCCATGTTTAACTTTCCTGTAATAAACATTTGTCACACTTTTTTATATTTGCAATGAATTTTCATGATCATTTTACTTCTGGTTTTGATTGTGGGCAAAGCTGTTCTAACAGATACAGCCGACATCAAGAGTCCAATGGGCTAAAAACCTATGACTTAGGATTAAGGCAAATTCACACCTAATCATATCTAGAACCTCGTAGTATTAGGAGAAGTATTGTCTCAAAATAATCTTGAATTTGCTTCTGCATGACATCATCGACAAAGCAATCAACTTCAGAAAAACTTTACTTTGAGAACTGTTTTCTACTGTTTTTGTACCTCTGGAGTAAATGCTTTCCCATATCTCCAAAGAAGCTGGATATGAAGTCTACAGTTCTTTGGTACACAGGACTACCTAAGACATGTTGGAGCTCTTCTTACTGTTTCTGCACCATGTCCCTCAACTCCTTGGCAGATGCTGGTTGGCATGCCACCATTCGTGAGAACGCTTCCAAGTTTACTTGTTGGAGCTCAGGAATGCACTGGAAGAGCCCTGTCTGTATCGCATGGATAGCGTCCCTTCTTATTCCAATGATTTAATGCGCCATCAAACAGAGCGCTATATCATGTTTCTGAGCCAACTGCAAAGGAGTTAATAAACTTTTTAACTTTTACACAAATTTGAACTTTGTAAATATAGGTTATGTTCATTTTAGACAAACACTCAGCTTGGAAATGTGGGTGTTTGACAACATTTCAACCTTGCAGCTTCAATTTGATATCTTAATCTCCACTTGAAATTAAATCATCGATGGGTGGTCAATTATTACGTGTACTTAGGTCGACCCAAAGTTGAAACGAGGAGGCACAAAGTTATTCAGGATGTGCTGTGTGTAATACCTGAAGGTTCTTGAAGTTCGCATGGGACTGGAATTGATGAGAAACATACCTTCAAATGCCTGTAAATGCCTGGTTGTACCTGCGCATGTATATATTGGTGCTATTGGCCTTTGTACCATGAACCATATCACCCTTCGGACTGGCAATAGCAAGTGGAAGTTCTATGAACTGTCCAAGGGAGTCAACTGCTTTGTTTGAGTTCTTCGACTGCACAATCATTTTTCGTAGGCATCTGCTAACAAGTTTTGGGTTTTTGTCTTTGACACTGACTTTGGTTTGCCTTTTTCTTTTTGGAACGATGGTCTTCAGTCTCTTTTTCCTTGCAGGTGCTGGGACACTTGGGTCATGTAGAAGACGTGTTCATATGTACGATGAAAGTGACTGAGACCCGATCTTGTAGAAATTGAGCATATCTTCTCTCTGAACCGGGTCTGCCAATTCTCCACTCAAATGTTTTAAGAGGAATTTGGTCCTCTTGAGCAGTCAGTAAAGCCAAGTCTGTTTCTTTTTCTTTAATCATAAACTTTTCAACCTTTCCTTCCATGTTTACAATTTCTGACGTTTTGGTTTTTTCAACAACAGTTGAGGAAAGTTCAGATGCAATTTGAAGCTTCGTACGCTCTATGGCAGATGCTCTGTAAGAAAGAACCAGAGCTATTCTATCCGTCATTCCTGGCATAGGTTTGCACATAGCCATCTTCACTTCTTTATTGATTTTCATTTCGTGACATTCATCTGCGGCCACATGTCGACTTCTAATTCCTTTCAGACTTGCAACAAACCCACCATGTCTTAAGTGATTGATCACAGTGTCAGGCATTTGTAGAATGTCCACCAAATGACGCGGGATCAGCTTCAAGTGTGTTGGTCTGTCGAACGCATGAAATAAAGGTGCTGAATTCTTTAAAGCAGCAAGACGCAAATCCCACTTTCTCGTTCGTATGGCTATAAATAGCATAATGTATGCCAGAGCATCACGATGAATGAACACATCCCACATCTTATACGTTTCGTTGATCGATATTCTGGTACGAAAGGAGGAAAATTCTTCTGCAAACTTTTCACCACCAATTAGTTCCCAGATTTCAATCATTAGCTGAGGGGATGTTGTTGCGTCTAATTTGCTGATGTTCTTCAATCTTTCTTTAACTTCATTGATGAACGCAGCATCTACTTGCAATTCAGGATGTAATAGCACATACTGACAAAAACTAGAAATCTGCGTTCGGAGGAGTGCCTCCCATGCGAGGATGATTAAGTCGTGCGTCCTTCTGAAGTTTGAGCAATAGAATAGGGATGCCACAGTTGCTCCCTTATTAACAGTCGATGCCATTTCCATCAGTCCTGCATGCCAGTAAATCTTCATCAGCACTGGCTGGATGTTCTTCAGTACATGCCAGTCTCCTGGAAATGGAATCATCCAGTCCAGTTCCACAGAATGCTCATGCTTTAATTTGACAAGAAGAGCATATGTCTTACCATCACCTACAACAACTAAGTACTGAAGGCGCTGTTGTGATACTATCTCCTCGTGAAGTGTTTCCACTACTTCTTTTATTGTGTTAATATTGTCAGCATGCTCATTGAGGACTCTAATGCAGTGAACGTTCGACTTCTCTATACTGACTGCCGCAGGACTAGGGCATATAATATTAATGTCTGGAAAGACAAGCTACCCTGTGGTAAAACCTGGCTCTGACGTACAATGCTTAGCAGTGGCATATGCTATTAACCTAGACAGTTTTTGATCAACAGCACACTGCTCTTGAGGCTGGATACTGAAGTCATCAATTCTGCCATGAGGGCGGGTTGCTCTATTGCGCTCCCATGTCACACAAGGTCTTGCAGCTCTTCTGAGTTCATCAATATCTTTTACAGTTACAAAAGGTGGCAGCAACACTTCTGAATCTGACCGGCTCTTCTGTGTAGCTCCATCAGAATGAAAGATAGATGGGAGAATGGCTGAAGTGCTTGGACCCATGTCAGAATCTGAAGTTTCATCAGAAACAGCATTTGTCAGCTCAGTTGGCTGTGGCTCCACAATTTGGTAGCTTGTTGCATGAATTGCTCTTGGTCCACCTCCAGCCTTTACACTTGCATGAACAGACGATTTGTCAACATTGTCTACAGTTGCAAATCAGAATGCATTTTTGCTGAGCACATTACCCCATCCATACTTAAGCCTCATGTAAATATAATCCAATTCATAGTCCCTTATTTTTGACAAAGATCACACAATTCCAAACCGGTTCAAGATCCTTACTAACTCATCTGAGCCACCTAATCCATGAACAGTTTATCC
>JAIPMN010033024.1:0-18657 GCA_020650975.1 Apostichopus californicus
TACATGACACTAAACAGTACGTTCGATGTAATTTCCCCGAGGCTGATGACGTCATAGGTTCAAAGGTCAGGGCTCAAAGGTCAAACAGTACCTTATTGATAATTATGTGTGCATATTGGTAGTGTTAATTGGATACTTTATAGATTTCTTTGTTATAGATGTCAGGTTGGGGTTCCATTGCTGATGATGCGGCACCTGTGTCAACCTGAAACAGAGCAAACCAATACGAAAATGTAAAAAAATGATTTTCTGAGAGACCATGTCTGGAGGAAATGACATTAAAATGTATCTTTAAAAACTATTAATGTCTAGAATCAAGCTTAAAATGACTTCTTTGGCAACTAAATGAATTCAAGGATATGATAATATGCATATATGAAGTTCCTAGCGACATTGGGTGCCCGCGCATCTCATGAACCCTTTACAGCTGACAGGCTGAGAACAGACCTTATTATAACGTTTAACGGTATTGTACTTTGCGATGACGCGCAATGTCTTACAAAGTAGTGGTTATGTTATGGTATTTCGTACTTTATCCATTCGATGTATATTTAGTTGTCTTGAGATTAACTAACTTCAAGGGAAAATACCACACTATATAAAGTCAGAACGATAAAAAAAACTTTTGTTCTCGCACTTTCATGATTTTCTTGCTTTCGTTTTTTCTTATTTGCTTCTTCGTTGCACATTTGTGTTACAATTATCAGTTACAACTACAACTTTTACTTTCTCCAAATTTGTAAACTCATTTTTGGATTGTTCAAAGTTGAATTGTTTCATGATAGATTACCGTCGTTACTTTTGAACACTTGCGTGTAACTACTTTACTTGTATTCTTAGTTTTATATCGCACCTGTTGGTTTGTCGTTACCATGTAAGTCTCTGTCGTGCTTTGTAAATATTCATTAAGCTCATCGAAGCTTAAACGAGATTGTTGATCCCATTGCCAGCAAAGTGACATTGCTTCATACCTATAAATAGAATCAATAAAAGAATTGCTGTAATCAGATCATTTGAAGGTTATTGAAGTTATCTTTGTCTTTAGAATCCAACTAGGTAAAGTTAATAATGGTTTGGAAATGTAAACAATGCCAAATGCGTTTATTAATACCTATCTTCACAGCCGTAGGCAAACCTTCAGTCTACGGTATGTGTTTGGAATTTGAACAAGTGACATGTGAAAACAAACATATTAGTTATGTACTGTTGTCGATTTTCCAGTGAAAAAGCGAGTATATCATTAATTTTTAGAAGTGTGTCATTACATCAACCAAATCAGTTAGCTTAACCTCAAATGTCGGACATATTTTTAATAAACTATATAGATGTGGTACAAACGTCTTGGCATGTCAAGCTCATTTACGCCAGCATAATTCATTATAGGTCTAAATTCTTAAAGCATAACAACATAAATGACTTTTTTGGTACCTTCATGTACACATCTGTTTCTCTGGAAATCTGAAATACACTTTCAATATAGAAATATTTTAGTGCAAAAGCCACAATTGAGTCAGCCATTAACTGAGCAGTATAATGATATCGAAAGCCTATTAAACTGAAAGCTGATCGATGATAACAATATTTAACTTACATTTGTCCGGGACAATTACCAGGTCGTGTTAATTTTCCTAAAACGTCTTTTGGTTTTAGTATGTGTATTGTGTATGTATTGTGGTATTTTAGCACCTAGAATAAAAAAGGAACACAAAAAGACATTGCAATATCGCAGAACTGATGTATCAACATCTATAATGAAACAACCCTATTGACTAATGCAAAATATTGTGTTAATTAAATTCTGAAATATAATAGGTTAAAAATATTATCCACTATCAGATGGTTTTCTTAGTAGAAGCTCTGAATAGATAGTATTACTGTCCATCTTAAGTAAAAACTTATCGTAAAGAAATAAATTGAATTGTTAATTTTTAGTCTCAACATCACTGCATATTTCCCGTTTATATTCTGACCATGTTTTGTATTAAATCCTTTACTGTTAATATCATAACAACGAAACAATTGCTAGAATAAACATATGTCAGAATATAATGGCTTTCTCCATATGTGTGCATGATGCAGATTGTACAACTAGTAGGTATTATAGTACGGTCTTAATCGATCTACGATCTTCTAGAGAAAAACACGACAACATAAATGTCAACTATAGAAAGCTTTACAAACAAATCATAAATATTGTGAATCAAAGCAATATTTAATACCTCTAAGTGAAAGGAACGGTAATGCAAAATAATACTTACCATACGAAAATATTTCCCACAGGACAACTCCAACAGCCCAGAGATTGCTTTCTTGTGTATATTCTCCTTTTCGCTTCGCTTCCGGTGGGATATTCAAATGAACTATTCCATTATTCTAAAATAATAGAGGAAGTTCATTAAACGAAAACTAGATAACAAATGTAGCAACATTTTTTAACCTTGAATGGAATAGTAAATATTTCTGGCGGATGTAATAAGAGTAATAAGAGATATAAGTACATATCATGCAGCGTAAAGCAAAACACAAGTCGAGTCGGGTTCCATAGTTATTTGTCATATCAAGCAACAAGAAATTTTAATGAATTTGTAAGGCAGCTTAAGTCACGAATTTTGATACATGCAGTAGCTTACCTTTTCAAGTTCCTCTTTAAGGCTGCCTCTTGAACACATTACGTAACAAAAGTCATAAAGTTTACAAGAAAAGCAAGAGTTTCCAGTTTGAGAAATAAGTAGTTTCTCAGTACTTAATCCGGGATGTATCCACCGAAAGATTCATAAAAAAAAAAGAATCCAGACATTTGAAAGATGATTAGTCAAGTAAGCTTTAGAAGACACAAACTTAGCATTTCTCAAAGGATATTTGTACACAATGAAATTCAAGTAATTTTACAAACCAGTCAAGAAAATAAGAACATGAATAAAACTTTTACATATACAGTAGTTGGACTATACAACTTACATTGAAAGTCATCATTTCCAATTTACTAACACTCACATATGGGATACTTTTACAACATTCCAAATCGGCGAATATTGAGTAAAACTATTGGATTATTGCTACTAAAGATCAGGATGTTATTTCGCAGGGATTTATTCAGTCATCACTCTCAATGTTTAACCAACACCAGACTTCCAACTGTTGAAAACATTTGCTTTATCTGTAGTTCATATTTGATAAGATTTGGCTCGATGCAATCTAAACCAATGTGTTCTTTAAGTGTTGACGATACACCTTATGACAAATTAACCGATCAGTTGGAAAATGAGACATCATCACATATATTTGATATTATTCTATAGATCAACTTTTACAAGTAGGCTAGTCTAAAAGAGCTTGGCACTTATATGAACCTGGTTCTAGTGAAAATGGATTGATGTACCGAACTTATGGAATTTATGTAATGCAGGTTCATGACTCCATACTTTATATTAGAATGCAATAACTCGTATTAACCCCGAAGATAAACTGAATGTAATCACACTCATTCATTTCCATATTAAGATATCTTACACCATTCTGATGAAGAAAATTCATGCCGTCGATAACGTTAGATGCAAATGTCAGAAAGTGCTGCGGTACCGGTTCAAGTGCATTCCCGTAAAGAAAGCTTTGTCCAAAAGTAATTTCAAGATATGTTCTGACGGTGCCAAAAGCCATATATTCTTCCAAGCAGTATGTAACACCTGCAATATGTAATAATAATATTTTGGGCCAATATCATCACTACATAACGGTATGTTGCGAAGTCAACATTTCACGAAATGTCATTTTCTTGTATTTTTTCATTCACAAACCATATACGAAGACATTTATGAATGAACCAACATTTTCATCATAAATCATTAATTTTGATCAAATATCATGCTTACAACCACTGATGATGGTAAACTTAAATGATGAGAGTAAACGCTACCTGACTTCTCAAAAACTCCAAATTTTTTGACAACATTTTCGTTTTTGGGGAGTGTGGCAATGTGTCGAAGGAAGTATTCCGTTTCCTCGGGAGCTCTTGTAACATCTGCATAAGGAAAAATATCAAATACAAAACAGACGGTTTGCATTGTAAAATAAGCCAATCCTCCTTAACATATAGCTAAGATAACTTCATATTCTTTAAGTCTTAAAATACAACCATTCTCCGAGTGTGTGTAATCGTTATATAATCTAAATAGTCAGTAAAACCAGACTAACACTGTATTGCAAGTTACTGTAAGAGTAAGATTGCACACCATTCTTTTGGATTTTAATGTTATTGTTAAGGCCACGCGATGTTGGCATACCATCGTATTGTTACTTTCTTTGTATATGTTAATTTGCACGTGTTGTTGTAGTTGTATGCACCTCAGTTATGTTGGTAATTGTGTTAGTGTAATTGTGTGTTCTTTGTTAAGTGTCTTAGATATATAGTGTAAGGAGCTGAGGCTCGAGTAGTCTGGATTGGGTCTCAGCCGACGCACATTGTCGTATATAGTTAATACATATTAGAAAGAGTTCCACGCCGTCTCAGTTTCGTGTTTAGTTGTGTACATATATTTTAATTGTCTCATACTACTACGACATGATCCACATCGTAGCCGAATTAGCTGGTGAAATGGCTAACGTTACATTACCATTCCGTGAATGAATCATCCAATATATTAACGATGCGTATAATGACACAGTGCAAGTTCTCAGAACATACCTGTACAACTCCTCATGTGTGTATAGGTTTCAGTTACAGTCCCTTTATTTAATATTCCAAGCCAACGCTCTCGCGTTGCTTCCGGGTTCAGTTGTGCAACAAACGTTACATATGCTCCTTTGAATTTCCTCAGCTTGTGTGGCTCCTGTGTATGGTCTTCTTCATCTATGCTTTCATACATGTCTGGATCATTAATAGAAATAGTAATAGCTCATGAAGTGAGAATGTGGATTTATAATAAATCGATCTAAACGACCGAATAATCTAACATTGTTAAGCAATCATAACAGCATTAGGTGGAAGCTTAGGTGACGTAGTACGCATAGGATAACTATAAGGAGCATGTTAGTCTTGATATTTCATAGTGGTAAAAGAACATTTTAAGTGATATCAATATATCTATAGCTCTTCCGCTTGAGTTTTTTTTTGGGAAGGGGGGGGGGTTGGGGGGTCACTTAAATTTCTGGAATGATTTTCCTTTCAGGCAAAACTAATAAACTACTTTGTATCATGAGTTTAATTTGATTAAATGAACGAGATCCTACAGCGGATGACATCACCACGCAAACAACAATACGTACCAAGAGAATTGTTTTCAACAGTCTCCGAAGGTTTTACAAGAGTTTCGATACGTTGGAGTGCAGAATCTGGGGTTTGCGGAAGCTCTCGCCTGTTGAAAAGAGTTGAAAATTGCATCACATGTTATATAGTAATAAAAGATAGACCAACAAATCAATTGTGAATTACTTGTAATTTAGTAATGAAAAAAAGACCAACAAATCAATTGTGCATCACTTGTTATATAGTCATGAAAGAGAGACCAACAAAATAAATTGTGAATCACTTGTTATATAGCAATAAAAGTAAGACCTACCAAATCAAATGCGCATCGCTTGTTACATAGTAATGAAGACCAATACAATAATGTATAATTTCGCGGCTGTGCTGCCGGTGATGTGCTCTACCGGCGGTGGTTATTCAATGGGCTAGCTAACATTGTTTAGCATTTATCGTTTAAATGGTTAGTATTGTTGTCTAAAGATATTAACATGTTATAATTACGGATTATAATCATAAAAAAATGGAAAACGGCAATGAAAGATAAGTTAAATTAAGAGTATATCAAAATAAAAAAATACATTACCTTGCTGCTCTTAGATTAGAGCACCACGACAAACATTTTTCTGAAAATACAGGAACAATGCATTAAATAACGTAATAGTTGATTGTGAACATAATCATATGCAACGACCGTAACGGCTTCAATTGTTTGCCGTGTAGAGATACGGTATTAATGTCATCTTTATTAATGTGACCATTACGCATGTTATGAATAACTAAATTGGTTTATAAATACATCGTTATGCAACTAACCTAAAAGAAAACGTTTATTATCCTTTTTTCTTTCTTTTTTAAGTGTGTCATTCAGTAGCTAAGCACTATTGTAACGATGGCTTAATTAATTAATTAATTAATGATTGTTAAAAGTATACTGCTTTAGTAGACCATTTTATAAGGAAGTGCAAACACATGCGATACGTCTAAACGCATAAGTATAACAATTATATAGCTGTTATTAACAAATGGATACTTGCTCTTAGTTGACATGGTGACTAGCAAAGCAAGGATGAAGGTAGCAATCACTGACAAGGTGTAAATTATCCAGGAACTATCTCTCCGAAATATCGACGAGCTTACTGCCAGAGAGAAAACACATTAACCATTAAGTTCAATTCAATAATGTTCTTCGGGGAAGTATAATAATATTTAGGCCACCCTCTTCCCCGCCGCCGTTTTCCACACAAACATTACCCCCCCCCCTCCCCTCCATCACGGGACATCACATATTTGATGATCTTTGTAAAACAGGTAATAGGTTGGAAAATCCAGAACAGTTAAAAATCTTCCAGCCTCACTCGGGATTCGAACCCAGGCCTCCCAAGGGATTGCTAGATCTACCATAACCCACGACTTGAACAAACTATCGATTGAAGAAATATTCAAAATTTGGAAAGTCGTTATTTAAACGAGGATGGAAGCAATTTTTTTCGGATAAGAAATGGATCGAAATTTCGGTAATTGGAACAGCAGATTTTGAATTGTAGTATGAAATAAAAGTAGAAATACCAAATAAATATTTAAAGAACTGTCGGTAGAAGTAGAAGTTAATACCGTAATTTATTAATGTGCCCCATGATACACAATATCCCTTCTTGGCATGAACCGTTGACCGTTTTTCCTTACATCGAGTTACGCAATATAATAAAGGATTTTGTTTTGCTGTTTGGTTGGTGGAAAAATGAAATATTTTTGTGTTTACCATTTTTATTTAAGTGAGCTTGAGTACATGCATTAACTTACATTCCTTTTCTACACTGACGATACTGCTCACGTCAATATGACCTACAGCGTTGTTAGCTGTACACCTGTACATTCCATTGACGTAGGTGTCTTTACTAGGCAACTGGAATTCCAACAATTGAGTTGTAAGGTTCGACTTGTTCAGAGGCTTTAAGTCAATTGTTTTCCATTCAAACATATCATTTAACTTCTGAAGGGAAACATCCGGTGTTGGATTACCCTCCACCATGCAGATAACCAACAGGATATCTGCATCATTTGTAACATTTATTGTAGATGAAGTAACCATTTGGACGGTAGCCGGATCTGTTAAAGGAAACAAAAAACCCATGACATTCTCAATGTAAGATGACTGAGGTTGAAAATCAGAGTTGTCAACAAGTCAGAGTTGTCAAGTCTTTGAAGTTTGAATACAATGATGCAGGCTACGAATAATGTAACAGTGTTCCAGGAATTATGTGGTATAAATTAAACAGCCGAATAGCAAAACCGGGGCACACGCCACGGAACAAATTACCTCAAAATTTGCTAGCCACTGTTTTATTGAAAAAGGCCAACTTTCAGCCAAACAGCAGCCCTGGATGGAATATTCAACCAAGCCAATGGTAGTTATGGTAACGCCTGTAGTCGTCTTTGGGGGCTCGTAATTTGAGCGTACACGAAACCCTAATTATTTATTATCGATATCAACTTATGAAGTTATTTAATGATTAAAAAATTGTGAAATACAAACAAGTCTCTAGTAGAAAAACCGAGTCTTTTGAAGGCAAGTCTCAAGTCAAGTCCCAAGTCTTTGCTAACTTTTGGGCAAGTCTCAAGTCAAGTCCCAAGTCTCTGACAGCCGAGTCTCGAGTCGAGTCTCAAGTCCTAAAATTTGCGACTCGAGTCGGACTCGAGTCCGAGTCCCTGACTCGAGTCCCCAACTGTGTTGAAAGTGGATCAAACTGTTTGGTTTTCTTGATTACCAGATGAAAAAGCTGCATCTGGGCATCAGGTATACTGTAAAGACAAGAAGCTTGTTCGAAATGTCAAAATTAACATTGGTCAGGGTTTGGATTATAGTTAGGGAATTAGGGCAATAGGATTGGGGTTAAGATAATGGGAGTATAGTTAGGTTTTGGTGTTTGGATAATGGTTAGGAGTTGGTTGGTGGGGTTAGGCATGTAGGGGTCGGGTGATAACACGGTGATTCGTAATCATAACTCATCCTAAGAAAATTAGTGATGTGAACTATAAGTGATATATCTTGATGTACTGTCAGCCCGTGATACAATTTTAATAGCCATGATACTTTAAAGTGCTGAAAAACCCCCATATTTACTTCCAAAGGAAAATTCATTTGGAGTAAAAATCTTTCCTGGTACATTTGACTGAAAAAAAAGTAGACATCCACAAAGTCGCTGCAATTAAGTATATAAAATGGTCAAATTAAATTGATCACTTAGATGATTAGATCTCCAATTCTGCAATTAGTTATCTACAAGTAAGTTGAATCATAATATTCCTTTAAAACTATAGTAACATATACTAGCTTGAAAAAGAGACAGTTAAGTGCACCTATCTGGATTTCTACATTTTTACCTCAAACGGGGGAATGCTTCACCACACAATATACAATATGTGTACATGTTATGTATGTACCTATGGTTGTATGGTTAGACAATGGAAAATTTCAAATGAGGCAAAGCAAATATAATCTTAACGTTTAACGTTTCCAGTATTAATCAGTGTAGGAATGTTCTCTAAAGAATACTCACACCAAACATTTAACATCTGTTTGGACATTCCCTTCCGGCCACCTTTCAATTCACAAACTAAGTCTTCATTATGCTGTTTGCGGTCACTTTGAAATGTTGTAAAGCTGCATAATCTCGATACACTGTCACTAATGTTAGTTTGTGTACCATGCTCTTCAGGTGTGAATGTAATGTTGTCTAGAGTCCAGGAAAACTCAATAATCGTCCCTATGGGAGAAACATCAACACAGCAAACTGCTGTAATCGTCTCATTTTCTATTATGATCTTGTTTGCTCTTAGCTCCGGCTGACCTGTTGTAGGAAGCAAAATTGCAAGATATGATAGTTTCAATGTACACATTTACTGTTTATCATCAACAACATATCAACTAATATATAAAGTAATTTAGATTAGCTTTGATTGCATTAAGTTTTTGAGACAAATCATATTGAAAATCAAGTGTAGAATAAGACCGAATAAAAGTTTAAAGACATATATGTGCACTGTCTTCATCTCTGGCTGTGCTTCATTGGAAACAAGGGAGACGTCTCGGTGGGGGGGGGGGGGGCAGCGTTACAATATGAACTAACGATTTAAGATGTCAACAACCAATGGTGTGCATATGTGATTTGACGGATGTACGTTTAGTACGGGTGATTTTCATACTGTTGCTTTTGGCTTTTACATTTTTTGCCTTATTGGTTCTATATATTTAATATTTTGGTTTTTGTTGCAAACTTGTTTTTAGATTTTACATTTGTAAAGCGCTTTGAGCAGCTTTACTGATTATGCGCTATATAAATATTACTTATTATTATTACGTTGTTATTTAAACAATAAATACACATTGTGGTTTAATTTGGAAGTTGTTACAGTTGTTTCAGTCGGTAGGTTGACATGTACTGCTGTACTTAACAGTGGCCTGATAAGCATATTTAACAGACTATTCCCCATGGTTTGCTTACTGTAAATTTGAAGGAACATGTACTCCATCCATAACCGTAATCCTGTATACATCGCACAGAAATACATGCCACCGTCACCCACTGTAACATTTGTAATCTCCAATGAGGCAGATCTACCATCGTCTGATAGCTTTGATGTGTACCGACCATCTTGGTTATATGGTTCCTTTTTGTGGCTATGGACGGTATCAGTTATGGTTGCATTCTTGAAGAACCACAAGGAAGTCACATCTTCTCCGGTAAAGTTATTCGTGCATGCTAGCTTTGCGGAACTACCGATTGTCTCTGTCTGTGTTTGGATGCAAAGACAGCCTAATTTTCGAGAAGAAAATCAGAACATTGCACTTATTCAAGATTTCATTAATTCAATTTTTGATATGTTTGTTTTTGGCTTCCGTTTCTCACCTTCGATATTTATGAACTCATTAGAACGACATGATAGTTCCTTTTATTCGATGGTTGTTTTTTATGCTTCTTTTAGCGTCAATTGGTACTTATACGATATACGAAATACTTGTTTGATAAATGCTATCAGACAATTTCTGTCAACATCAAAGCCTATCTATCCCACGCGTGATGAAAGCAGGCTTAATGAATTAATAAGGTTATGTTAGTTACCCTGGATTTTGCATATAAAAGGGGCGATAAAACATTCAATTATATTAAAAGGAGAACCCATTATTGTCGATTGCAAACACCTAAATCGAAACAATTAACGTAGCTATACGAAGCCCACGATATCAATAGTTCGTTAGAGATAGATTAAAGGAAGTATTGCTATCGTACAAGCAAAGGTGCGGATAAAAGAATAAAAAACATGATTATCATCTTCAAAAGTGGTTACCTTCAAATATGAGAAAATACGCCAGAGTCCAGACGGCAGAAGTGATCTTGTAAGGACAGGTAGCTGATAGATTGATCTTCATCTTGTTCTATCGCCCTGGCAACAACTGGATGCTCACGTATTAACCTGTGACTGATCATACTCTCGTCGTACTTAATATGGCGGACGTATTAACTTCCTGGTTCGTTTATTACCTGATCATGTATAAAAGTGATTGCAAATCATAATGCGAAAGTGAAATGAAACATGTTTGACGTGTGTCTGGGTGTGCTGTGTGGTGTATTAGTGTAGGAGTCAAGATGGCCGGTTTCGGTCGCCCCTGGTGATATCGCTCGTTCACTGATGAAGGGGCTGGCGGTTGTTAGTGTTATAGGGTAAGGGTTAGGGTTAGGATCCATACCTATTGGTTTTTCAATCATTATCTGTAACCGCGTGAAGCCGGGCTTAGTAACGTCCTTCCACGTTGTCATTATTGTAAGAAACAATGTACATTCATTATACTGTAATGAATAATAATTCAATGTTTTAATATAATATTATCAATGTATCAGTAAAGCAATAAATCAGTCAATGATTGGGAGCAGCGATCACCGCAAAATACACGCAAGCATTCATCAAATAGTATGTAGTGACGTATTGTGAAGATGCTGATGGTAAAACAAGTCGTCATGCAACTCAACCTGAGATCAACCATCCATACCCACAAATGATACGGAATGTTTAATACACCATTATCAACAAGTAATTATTTAACACATGAATCTTCTCAATCCAGCACTCGAACATGATATCTTTTCAAAGGAACATAATGGTATTTTCATTTAAAAGTGATGAGTATGCTATATCGTTTACTAACACAGATATAAACTGCGAGATTTGCAATTTTATGATAGCTAGCTGTGTGGAATTGTTCAATACATATAACGTCAAATATGTAAAATCAAAGATAGTTATACTAGTGCTACATAAGTGGTATTGATAGGTGATTCACGTATCTCTCGATAGGGGAGGCATGAAACCTTACAATCTAACATTAAGGTCATCAGTATTGTTCCCACATAAACTCAGAAAGTCAAATAAGGGTCCCAAATATGTTCATACTTCAACGAGCATTTTAATCACTTTTAAGCATTGAGACTTCTAATACCCTGACTAAATGACTTTCTAATGTATTAGGTAACGTAACTTGTGCAAGGACAGATCTCACCGTGAAGGAACTTTTGAAACTTTTAGTAATTTAACTTTTACAAATAATTAGTGATTTAATTGTCAGAGGTCACAAACATTTATGGCATATAAGTTTAGAAACACAATTATAGTATCGTGGTATTGGCATTACTTCTGGCTTATGAATAAACATATACATATGACGGTAACGGATATTTGGTAGACATTATGTATCAAGACAATTACCATTTAAACAAACGATACAAACCTAACCAAATTAATTACATAACTTATAAATTTTCATTTGTGATGTGGGGTTCATGTGACCTGTCTTGATGGTAAAAGATGGCTGCAACAATAACAATAAACACAAGTGCAAAAAGTAGCTATGCTTGGAGCCGATAATTGCCAAAGTAAAGAGCACATCAGATATCTAAGGCCTCCTACTGAATATTTGATAAAAACAAATATGTATAGTTAATAAAAATTTTAAATTTCATACCTGTTATCAAGAACAAGATATAAGCTTCCAAACTCAGAAAACAACGGACACAATCCCGGAATGGCTAAAAGGGGGTTTGAACCAAATTTCACAGAGCCATCCAAATCCCAGTAACCAAATTGAGTATGAAGTTTTAGTGTGTATTTATTGTGGTCACATTGCATATACATAGAGAGGATTACCAGGGACCTCTCAATTGCTTTATGAGAACATATTCACTGCAGGAAATGTGGCATATCCTTCCATCTAACTATGAAATGAAATCATCTACACAAACTTTGGTCAAAGTTTTGAAATGCCTGGGTAAATCTGTCTACAAGGGCCTTGAGGCCTTCCGATAGCAATCATTTTGCAAAATATTCTGTGGGACTAACTTTGGTGTCTGTTACTACCATAGAAATTGATAAGGACAGAACGCTGACACAGTGCATTGCCGTGTGTTTTATCAATGAAGCCTTGAAAATTAGTGAGGGCGCTTTCTGTGTACGGCAAAAACCCAGATCATCTGTACGTCTCCATACATACAGTGTGTATTCTACTCTGAAATTGAATTTCTTTTTACCCGTTTTTTTCGAAAAAGTATTTGTACTTTTCACAACAGAGACATACTATGACAACCAGTGGTTTACTTCTTTACTTCTAACTTTAAGAACCAACTTTGAAAACCTTTCTTTCGCCTGTAATGACTCGAGCAAGTGGAGCGACAAATCGAAGTTACAATGCAGTAACGTTAGGTAGTACCATTGGCATTGTTATACTAGACCTAGTTCTTAATCCCACAGCCTAGACTACAGTACTAGCTCTACTATAGTATAGGCCTAGTAAGTATTCAGGTAGACCAACATTAAGCTCATTGCAACTTAAATCTTGGACAGTGTCTTATGTGTTGGAAAGTGATCTCCTAATGGTAAAGAGCTTTCCATAATAGAACGATCATAGATTGAAAATTTCCCACAATCTTCATTATCAGGTGATATCTGTGCAGATGGTGTTCAGTAAGACACTCTGGAAACAAATTATTTCTTGGAAGAAGATGACCCACACTTTGTGTCTTAATGAGATAAATCAAGTTGTTCTACTTGCTAATTTTGAGTTTCCTGTTTCTTTTCTCCAGACCCAAGTCAAGGAATTCTGCATCGGGAACAATTCAACTATGCTACTGTGTGGATTTATGTGGAAAAACTAGCTATTTTATGAATCAAAGATGGAAAGAGCTGGATGGAATCTGGAGTAAAATAGTATTATTATTAATACATAAGCAAGTCTTGCTAGAAATTAATTCACTGTTATGAAGGAATGTTATTGCATGTCACTAAGTGTGAAGAACATCGAACTATCAGTCTGATATCCCATGCATCAAAAGTTCTCCTACATGTGCTCACAACCAGACTGGAGAAACATGCTAATGAATGGATAGGAAGAGATCAATTTGGATTTAGAAAAGGCTGTGGAACTAGGGAGGCGATTGGAGTTATGAGAGTACTAAGTGAGCGCGGCATAGAATTAGGCCTTTGACCGGGTAAACTGGAACAAGTTAATGGAGATTCTGAAGAAGATTGGTATAGACTGGAGGGACAGAAAGCTCATCGCCGAGTTGTACATGAAACAGACAGCGGTAGTAAGAACTACCATGGGCAAAACAAAATCAGCCACAATAGGGAGAGGAGTGAGACAAGGATGTCTTATGTCTCCAGTCCTATTTAACATCTACGCAGAAGCCATGATAACTGACGCACTTGATGAAATTCAAGAAGGAATACAAGTTGGAGGACAATGGATAAAGTCGGTACGTTTTGCAGATGACCAGGCAATGTTAGCAAGCACGGAGGCTGGACCTCAACGTATGATGGAGAATACCAACAGAGTTGTCAACCAGTATGGGATGAGGATTAACATCAAGAAAACGAAAGTCATGAAGATTGGAAGGGAACAAAGGAGAGTTCATATAGAGATAGAGGGGAAGGAACTTGAACAGGTCAGACACTTCAAATATCTTGGTAGTCTACTGGCAGAAGATGGATATTTTGAAACCGAAATCAGAGCAAGAGTGGCAATGGCCAAGGAAACTTTCAAACTACACAACTCTCTTTTTACTGCTAGTCTTGAGTTACAATTAAAGAAGAAACTAATGAAATGTTTTGTGTGGAGTGTATTCCTGTATGGCTCAGAAACCTGGACACTAAGGAAAGAGGACAGAAAAAGAATAGACGCATTGGAGATGTGGCTATGGAGAAAGTCTGAGAACATAAAGTGGTCAGACAGGGCCACAAATGAGGAAGTTCTACAGAGGGTTGGTGAGGTCCGCAGGCTGGGAGAAACTATTAAGCTGAGAAAGAAAAGGTGGATTTGGCACATCTTGAGACATGACGGACTACTGAAAGATGTGCTTGAAGGAAGAATGAACGGGAAGCGACCAATAGGGAGAAAGAGAATATTGTTGATGGATGATATCAGAGATGGCAGAAATTATTTCACTATGAAAAGGAATGCAGAAGAGCGGTTCTTATGATTTTGTGTTTGGTGAGGGACCTGCCTTAAGGCAGATCACCATTAGAGAGAGAGATGGTACCTGAAGTTCCTGAACAACGTATCACCGATTTGGACAACTCTGAAAACACTTAATGATGGCACTTTGAATCCTCTTCTGTCCTTGCATCTTAGCAACAGTGAATACCTTTGCACATTCACAGCAGAATATGGATGGTCGTTAGGACTGTCAGAAATGGATTCAAATAATGATTCTGCACATTTTTAAAATGACATGGTGGTACCCATTTTTATCATTATTAACATATGAAATAATTTCGGTCAGTTCACCATCTGTGAAAAATATAAACATAGCAATCGAACCTACTTTCAAGAATATAACATGGGCAGATGCCAGATACAGATTACAGAGGATGGGTTTCAATCCCCCCCCCCCCCCTTTGAGTCTGCTCTGTTCAAACAAGGCTATCTTGTACGTCTATCTCCTGTTATCACATATATATTAAACACCCCTAGTGAGACAATCAGTCCTGTCTATTACCTCCTCTCACTGGTAAGATAATAGTTAGTTATATAAAGGGTCAGAGATTATCACTACTTGGAGAGCTGTTTGTTTCTGTGGTCACTCACATCCTGGTAGCAGTAGAGAGAAGAAGTCTAATAGATTAGAAAACAGTGTAATCTTGTGTGTTGACTTATTTTTCAATTATCCTTGGAACATTATACACCCGGCTCTTGTTTTATGCAACTTTAAATGTCTGGAAAGTGTCATTTCTGTTATCTGAGAGGCTCATGGCAAACATTTTTCTTTCTTGTATCATTTTAGTGTTCCACTTGGATAATGTCATAGTTGTCCCTGGAAAATGCTGTGGAAAAGCAACCCCCTTCCCCTTCCAACACATACCTGCTCTTGAGTAATTCTTCCATATTAGTTTTGCATGCAGTTTACAGTTTAATGTTAACGTTGCCAATTGGGTAGCAGTTTATGCAGGATAACATATCCTACCTTATCAAGTGAGAGTACAAATAGTTTGATGGATGTCTACATTTAGTCACAGTCATAAAAGGATGAGATGTTAGCACGAGTAGTGGCTTGAGTGCTGTTTTAAGGTTTACCAACAAAGCTTTGTCCATGCATGGTAAGTGAATATCATTAGGCCTTAAAATCATAGTTGAGTAAAGTTCGGGAAAATAGCATATACATTTACTGTCCATAACAACATACCTGGCTAGGCTGAGCAGGCAATTTACCTACCTCAAAACTCAGATATCTGGCGATAGGCTATACTGTTTATGCCCGTTCGCCACAATTTACAGTGTTGGGAGTACGTTGCAAATTGAGAATGCAGTAAAATATTGGTACAATAGACTGAAATTTTCTAGGCTTAAGTTATGACCTAGGCTAACCTAAGTTACACCAGGTCAAGGCTACGTTTACGTACATAGGCCTAGCCTAAGTTAGGCTAGCCTATGTCCCTATCATTGAAGTGTTAGTATAGGCTAAGCCCAGGACATAACAGTCATCCCATGTTAGTCTGGCATGTGGATCTATCGTTAGGGATACAGTACGTTTAAGTAAAATCAGGTTGTGATCATTTCTGTTATTAGGTTTTGGTCGTATCGCATCCTAAAGGACAGCCGTAGACGGTATACGGGTCTAGGCTTACTATATCCCGGGTCCCGTGAATAACAATGCAACAAATTAGCAGACGACACTAGTAAATTATTTAAGATTCCTATGTAATTGCTTCTACTATCGCTTCCTAAGAATAACTAAGTGAAACTACAGTCCACTGCGACGATTTTGCACCAAACTGCGGCACGCGATATCACCATTTCGAGTAATTTATGTCAACTTTATCACTTTAGTTTAGTCAAATACGTAGTGTTTGTATCATGCGCCGATACTTCTTGCCGTACACAGAAAGCGCCACCACTTGATGAGTGGCTTCAGTATCTGTCGCATGACGTCATTCTATCCTTATCAATTTCTATGGTTACTACCAACATTTGCTTTAGATAATAGCCATACTGGCAGATAATACTGAGCCAAAATATTGAGATACTTAGATTTCAGTGTAGGGACCACAAATGTCTGAGAGTTTTTAGTTAAGATGCCTTTCTGCTTCAAAGCAAAATCTTTTTTTTTTTGCTGTTTCGTAACTTATTACAATTGCAAAGATGTTAAAGGCACTGGAGACTCGCCCCAAACCGCGTGCCGCACTCTGAAAAAGTTAACTTTCCGTTGCTTGTAAGTGAAGTTTTCTTCTTGTCGCTACAAACTTTTCACAAAACTGGAGGTTAGCTTCCCTTCAAAACAAGGAAAACTGTCCTTCCTCGTACTCCTCTCTCGCGCGACCCACCCCCTCCCCGACACTCTCTCCACCTCTCTCTCCACCTCTCTCTCTCTTCACAGGCAAACCTTTTGTGAAGCCAGTGAAATTGAGTAAATTTGCTAGCAGAAAAATGTTCATTTTACCTATTGATTCTTCTAATTAACGCGCTATAACCTGCATATTCAGTGAGGCTTTCCCGTGGAAGGGAGAGATTCGTCCTTTGTCTAAAATATCGCTCCTGTCTGGTGGTGTCTAGGTTCATCATTATTTCATGTTAACGCCGGTGCCTTTCAATCATAAGGTCCCCGGTTCGAGTCAAATCCAGATAAATGTATGTCGCCCAGTTACAGAGTTGTTGACAATGGACGTTAAATATGAATGTAAGAGACTGACTTCGGTCAGCTTGCGGCTTTGATAAGCCAATGAGGCTTCTTCGCGAGTTCCTGCTTGCAGGAGGATATAAAAATACATGTGCATACTAATTTTCGTCTGAATGGATTTATGAGTAGACCTATTAATGTCAGGTGACATCTTTTGAAGACTTAATTGCACTTCAGAAGAAGTATTGTGCTCCATTAACTGAGCCACTCAATCCAAAGTTTTTTCCCCACTATGTAACCATTCCTTTGCTGGAGTGAACAACAGAACCTTGCAGGCAGGTCAACCAGGACCCACACCCCATTGCATCCCGTACTGCAGAAAAAGGCAATCAATGGTCTTGGCAATAAATTCAGCTGAAATGGATTGTATCAATGTTACTAAACAAAGTGAACCCGTTCTTTTGAAGTATGTGTTTCCTAGTCGAGTATATTTATGCGAAATTCTAAGTGCTTACCAGAATTGAGGTTCTGGCTATCAAGTACCACAGTGCGAGGATTGTTTTCGGGATTTCGAGAACAAGTGTCCAAGTGCGGCTTTTAAATCTGAGCACCGACTAAGAGAAATTTTTCATCCAAGTGCAAAGGTCACATAATCAAAACCCAACAGTTTGGCCATTGCATACACGTCAAAATAGTAATATAACGGAAACCCTCCAACCCATTAAGGATAACAGACAGAGTAATAACTATAGTCCTTGATTAAAGAAAATCAAAGGACAACGTTGGCATATCTGTACGAATAAGTCTGTCACGACTTCCAGCGAGGCATTTCTAATGTTAATACGTGAATAGACTCTTGGGAAGAGGGTACGATAAAAGTATCGTGCCAAGGGGTTGATTGGAAGGGTCGGTTACAAATCTACAGAAAACACAGATACAATCACTCCAAATAACGATTAATAGTTCCAGCTGAATTTATGTTGGTTTATTATCTTCTATTTCTCTTAGTTAATGGTGGATTATAAAAAGCTCAATCAAATTATAAAATACAGCCTTGCATGGTAAATAAAAATAATGATTATGAGATCGTTCTCTTTCGAACATAGATCCAGTTCTGAAGAGCCTGTGCGATTGGGATAGACGTGTGCACTAGAGTGAAGCTATATTACGACGATATATCATATACTAACTGATGATTAGTGGCAGCTATAGCAACCCCCCACCCCTTCCCCTGCCCCACTCACAAAGTGTGACTAC
>JAIPMN010033024.1:18667-31307 GCA_020650975.1 Apostichopus californicus
CCCCCCCCCTCTTCCCCTTCCCTACTCACAAAGTGTGACTACTTATTAGCACATAGCTCCAAAGAGCCAATCAAAAGTGAAGCAAATAAAATATCTGCCTGCACGAGTGTAAATATCTGGATGGAACATATATATGTGTCCTAAAGTTACATTGCTCTGGAAGAATTTAATGTAGATCAAGTAAAAAATCAAATTATACTATACGAGCGTGAGACCAGAAGAGTTAATGTCTTCCAGGGATGTATTTCAATCGGAGGTTATCTTCATGTTGGCTATAAGGTGCTTACAAGGTTAATTTAATATATTCCAGACCATTACATGACACTAAACAGTACGTTCGATGTAATTTCCCCGAGGCTGATGACGTCATAGGTTCAAAGGTCAGGGCTCAAAGGTCAAACAGTACCTTATTGATAATTATGTGCGCATATTGGTAGTGTTAATTGGATACTTTATAGATTTCTTTGTTATAGATGTCAGGTTGGGGTACCATTGCTGATGATGCGGCACCTGTGCCAACCTGAAACAGAGCAAACCAATACGAAAATGTAAAAAAATGATTTTCTCAGAGACCATGTCTGGAGGAAATGACATTAAAATGTATCTTTATAAACTATTAATGTCTAAAATCAAGCTTGAAATGACTTCTTTGGCAACTAAATGAATTCAAGGATATGATAATATGCATATGCAGTTCCTAGCGACATTGGGTGCCTGCACATCTCATGAACCCTTTACAGCTGACAGGCTGAGAACAGACCTTATTATAACGTTTAACGGTATTGTACTTTGCGATGACGCGCAATGTCTTACAAAGTTATGGTTATGTTATGGTATTTCGTACTTTATCCATTCGATGTATAGTTAGTTGTCTTGAGATTAACTAACTTCAAGGGAAGATACCACACTATATAAAGTCAGAACGACCACAAAAAAACTTTTGTTCTCGCACTGTCATGTTTTTCTTGCTTTTATTTTTCTTATTTGCTTCTTCGTTGCACATTTGTGCTACATTTATCAGCTACAACTATAGCTTTTACTTGCTCAAAAATTTGTCAACTAAGTTGTGGATTGTTCAAAGTTGAATTGTTTCATAATAGACTGTCGTCGTTACTTGACTTTGGCTAAGATCATGTGAAGTATATGTTCCCTTTCGAGGGTAATGGTGATGCACACCTGACGATGATCACACAGTCACAGTCCCGATGCAAGGGGACTGGGGGTGAGAGCGCATCAGCCGTTCGGCAGTTTGGTTTTCGTGCCCAGGTTTTTTCCTGGGCGCCTTTTTCCTAAAAAGTAATTTACTTGTATTCTTAGTTTTACATCGCACCTGTTGGTTTGTCGTTACCATGTAAGTCTCTGTCGTGCTTTGTAAATATTCATTAAGTTCATCGAAGCTTAAACGAGATTGTTGATCCCACTGCCAGCAAAGTGACATAGCTTCATACCTATAAAAAGAATCAATAAAAGAATTGCTGTAAACAGATAATTTTTAAGGTTATTGAAGTTATCATTATCTTTAGAATACTAGGTAAGTTAATAACGGTTTCGAAATGTAAAACAATGCCAAATGCGTATATCAATACAAATATCTTCACAGCCTTACGCAAACCGTCAGTCTATGGTATGTGTTTGAAGTGTGAACAACACATGTGAATCCAAACATAGTAGTTTATGTATTGTTGTCGTTTCTCCAGTAAAAAAGCGAGTTTATCATTAACTTCTAGAAGTGTGTCCTTACATCAACCAAATAAGTCAGCTTAACCACAATGCCGGACATATTTTTAATAAACTATTTCGATGTGGTACAAACGTCTTGGCATGTCAAGCTCATTTACGCCAGCATAATTCATTATAGGTCTAAATTCTTAAAGCATAACAACATAAATGACTTTTTTGGTACCTTCATGTACACATCTGTTTCTCTGGAAATCTGAAATACACTTTCAATATAGAAATATTTTAGTGCAAAAGCCACAATTTGAGTCAGCCATTAACTGAGCAGTATAATGATATCGAAAGCTTCTTAAAACTGAAAGCTGATCGTTGATGACAATTTTTAACTTACATTTGTCCAGGACAATTACCAGGTCGTGTTAATTTTCCTAAAACGTCTTTTGGTTTTAGTATGTCTTTGTATTGCGGTATTTTAGCACCTAGAATAAAAAAGAAGCAAATAATGACATAGCAATATCGCAGAACTGATGTATCAACATCTATAATGAAATAACCCTATTGACTAATGCAAAATATTGTGTTAATTAAATTCTGAAATATAATAGGTTACAAATATTATCCACTATCAGATGGTTTTCATAGTAGAAGCTCTGAATAGATAGTATTACTGTCAATCTTAAGTAAAACTTATCGTGAAGAAATAAATTGAATTGTTAATTTTTAGTCTCAACATCACTGCATATTTCCCGTTTATATTCTGACCATGTTTTGTATTAAATCCTTTATTGTTAATATCATAACAACGAAACAATTGCTAGAATAAACATATGTCAGAATATAATGGCTTCCTCTATATGTGTGCATGATGCAGATTGTACAACTAGTAGGTATTATAGTACGGTCTTATTTGATCTACGATCTTCTAGAGAAAAACACGACAACACAATTGTCAACTATAGAAAGCTTTACAAACAAATCATAAATATTCTGAATAAAAGCAATATTTAATACCTCTATGTGAAAGGAACGGTAATGCAAAATAATACTTACCATACGAAAATATTTCCCACAGGACAACTCCAACAGCCCAGAGATCGCTTTCTCGTGTATATTCTCCTTTTCGCTTCGCTTCCGGTGGGATATTCAAATGAACTATTCCATTATTCTAAAATAATAGAGGAAGTTCATTAAACGAAAACTAGATAACAAATATAGCAACTTTTTTTTACCTTGAATTGAATAGTAAATATTTCTGGCGGATGTAATAAGAGTTGTAAGAGTATATATCATGCAGCGTAAAGCGAAACACAAGTCGAGTTTCCATAGTAATTTTTCATATCAAGCAACAAGAAATGTTAATGAACTTGTAATGCAGCTTAAGTCACGAATTTTTATACATGCAGTAAAGCTTACCTTTTTAAGTTCCTCTTTAAGTCTGTCTCTTGCACACATTACGTAACAAAAGTCATAAAGTTTACAAGAAAAGCAAGAGTTTCCAGTCTGAGAAATAAGTAGTTTCTCAGTACTTAATCCGGGATGTATCCACTGAAAGATTCATGAAAAAAAGAATCCAGAAATTTGAAAGATGATGAGTCAAGTAAGCTTTAGAAGACACAAGCTTTGCATTTCTCAAAGGATATTTGTACACAACGAAATTCAAGTAATTTTTACAAACCAATCAAGAAAATAAGAACCTGAGTAAACCTATTTACATATACAGTAGTTGGACTATACAACTTACATTCGAAGTCATCATTTCCAATTTAGTAACACTCACATATGGGATACTTTTACAACATTTCCAAATCGGCGAATATTGAGTAAAGCTATTGGAATATTGCTACTAAAGATCAGGATGTTATTTCGCAGGGTTATATGAAGTCATCACTCTCAATGTATTAACCAACACCAGAGTTCAAACTGTTTAAAACCTTTTGCTTTATCTGTAAGTCATGTTTGATAAGATTTGGCTCGATGCAATCTAAACCAATGTGTTCTATAAGTGTTGACAATACACCTTATGACAAATTAACCGATCAGTTGGAAAATGAGGCATCATCACATATATTTGATATTATTCTATACATCAACTGTTACAAGTAGACTAGTCTAAAAGAACTTGGCACTTATATGAACCTGGTTCTAGTGAATATGGATCGATATACCAAACTTATGGAATTTATATAATGCAGGTTAATGACTCCATACTTTACATTATAATGCAATAACTCGTATCAACCCCGAAGATAAACTGAATGTCAAAACACTCATTCATTTCCATATTAAGATATCTTACACCATTCTGATGAAGAAACTTCATGCCGTCGATAACGTTAGATGCAAATGTCAGAAAGTGCTGCGGTACCGGTTCCATTGCATTCCCGTAGAGAAAGCTTTGTCCAAAAGTAATTTCAAGATATGTTCTGACGGTGCCAAAAGCCATATATTCTTCCAAGCAGTATGTAACACCTGCAATATGTAATAATAATAGTTTTGGGCCAATATCATTACTACATAACGGTATGGTGAGAAGTCAACATTTCAAGAAATGTAATTTTCTTGTATTTTATCATGCACAAACCATATACAAAGACATATATGAATGAACCAACCTTTTCATCATGCATAATTAATGTTGATCAAACATCATGCTTACAACCACTGATGATGGTGAACTTAAATGATGAGAGTAAACTCTACCTGACTTCTCAAAAACTCCAAATGTTTTGACAACATTTTCGTTTTTGGGGAGGGTGGCAATGTGTCGAAGGAAGTATTCCGTTTCCTCGGAAGCATTTGTAACGTCTGTCAAAGAACAAAATCAAGTACAAAACAGACGGTTTGCATTGTAAACTAAAGCCAATCATCCTTAACATATAGCTAAGATAACTTCATATTCTTTAAGTCTTAAAATATACAACCAGTAGTCCGAGTGTGTGTAATCGTTATATAATCTATATAGTCATTAAAACCAGGCTAACACTGTATTACAAGTTACTGTAAGAGTAAGATTGCACACAATTCTTTTTTATTTTAATGTTATTGTTATAGCCACGCGATGTTGGCATACCATCGTATTGTTACTTTCTTTGTATATGTTTATTTGTGCGTGTTGTTGTAGTTGTATGCATCTCAGTTATGTTGGTAATTGTGTTAGTGTAATTGTGTGTTCTTTGTTAAGTGTCTTAGATATATATTGTAAGGAGCCGAGGCTCGGGTAGTCTGGATTGGGTCTCAGCCGACGCATATTGTCGTATATAGTTAATACATATTAGAAAGAGTTCCACGCCGTCTCAGTTTCGTGTTTAGTTGTGTACATATATTTTAACTGCCTCGTACTACTACGACATGATCCACGTCGTAGCCGAATTAGCTGGTGAAATGGCTAACGTTACATTACCATTCCGTGAATGAATAATCCTATATAGTAACGAATGCGTATAATGACACAGTGCAAGTTCTCAGAACATACCTGTGCAACTCCTCATGTGTGTATAGGTTTCAGTTACAGTCCCTTTATTTAATATTCCAAGCCAACGCTCTCGCGTTGTTTCCGGGTTCAGTTGTGCAACAAACGTTACATGTGCTCCTTTGAATTTCCTCAGCTTGTGTGGCTCCTGTGTATGGTCTTCTTCATCTATGCTTTCATACATGTCTGGATCATTAATAGAAATAGTGATAGCTCATGAAGTGAGAATGTGGATATAAATTAAATTAATCTAAATGACCGAATAATCTAACATTAGCCATGCAGAGGACTGCTGATTTTACAACGTTAAGCAATCATAACAGCATAAGGAGGAAGCTTAGGTGACGTAGTACGCATAGGATAACTATAAACAGCATGTTAGCCTTGATATTTCATAGTCTATAGAAAAAGAACATTTTGAGTAATATCAATGTGTCTACAGATCTTCCGCTTTTCGTGTGTTTTTTTGTTTTTTCTTTGGGGTGGGGTGGCCGGTTTTCAATTAAATTTCTGGAATGATTTTCCTTTCAGGCAAAACTAATCAACTATTTTCTATAATGAGTTTAATTTGATGCAATGAACGAGATCCTACAACGGATGAACATCACCACGCATACAACAATACGTACCAAGAGAGTTTTTTGCAACAGTCTCCGAAGGTTTTACAAGAGTTTCGATACGTTGAAGTGCAAAATCTGGGGTTTGCGGAAGCTCTCGCCTGTTGAAAAAGAGTTGAAAATTAGCATCACTTGTTTTATAGTAATGAAAGAAAGACCAACAAAATCAATTGTGCATCACTTGTTATATAGTAATAAAGATAGACCAACAAATCAATTGTGCATCACTTGTTATATAGTAATGAACGTAAGACCTACAAAATCAAATGTGATTCACTTGTTATAAGGTTATAAAAGAAAATCCAGCAACATAAAATGTGCATTTACTTGTTATATAGTAATAAAAGAAAAACCAACAAAATAAATTGTGAATTATTGTTATATAGTAATGAAAGAAAGACGAACAAAATCAATTGTGAAGTACTTGTTATATAGTAATGAACGAAAGACCTACAAAATCAAATGTGAATCACTTGTTATAAGGTTATAAAAGAAAAACCAACACAATCAAATGTGAATCACTTGTTATATAGTAATGTTAGAAAGACCAACACAATCAAATGTGCATCACTTGTTATATAGTATTGAAAGAAAGACCTACCAAATCAAATGCGCATCGCTTGTTACATAGTAATGAAGACCAATACAATAATGTATAATTTCGCGGCTGTGCTGCCGGTGATGTGCTCTACCTGCGGTGGCTATTCAATGGTCTAGCTTACATTGTTTAGCATTTATCATTTAAATGGTTAGTATTGTTGTCTAATCTAGTTCACCAAGTCCACTGTATCGTTCGATGCTGGGTGAAACCATCCATACTTGGATGTGTTGTATTTTATTTCATTGAGATATTTCGAAGCCTTCCTCATAGTAGACAAATATTGCTATTCGTTCGTAGTCATTCAATGTATCATAAATGATAAGATATTAACATGTTATAATTACGGATTATAATCAATAAAAAAAGGGAAAACGGCAATGAAAATTAAGTTAAATTAAAAGTATATCAAAATAAAAAAATACATTACCTTACTGCTCTTAGATTAGACCACCACGACAAACATTTTTCTGAAAATACATATAAAATGTATCAAATAACGAAATAATTGATTGTGAACATAATCATGTGCAACGACCGTAACGGCTTTAATTGTTTGCCGTGTATTATTTTCATCTTTATTAATGTGACCATTACGCATGTTATGAAAAACTGAATTGGTTTAATAAATACATCGTATGCAACTAACCTAAAAGTAAACGTTTATTATCCCTTTTTTCTCTTTCTTTTTTATGTGTGCCATTCAGTAACTAAGCACTATTGTAACGATGGCTTAATTAATTAATTAATGATTGTTAAAAGTATACTGCTTTAGTAGGCCATTTTATAAGGAAGTGAAAAACACATGTGATACGTCTAAACGCATAAGTATAACAATTATATAGCTGTTATTAAAAAATGGATACTTGCTCTTAGTTGACATGGTGACTAGCAAAGCAAGGATGAAGGTAGCAATCACTGACAAGGTGTAAATTATCCAGGAACTATCTCTCCGAAATATCGACGAGCTTACTGCCAGAAAGATAACACATTAACCATTAAGTTCAATTCAATAATGTTCTTCGGGGAAGTATAATAATGTTTAGGCCACCCTCTTCCCCGCCGCCGTTTTCCACATAAACATTACCCCCCCCTCCCCCCTCATCACGGGACATCACATATTTGATGATCTTTGTAAAAAAGGTAATAGGTTGGAAAGTCCAGAACAGTTATAAATCTTCCAGCCTCATTCGGGATTCGAGCCCAGGCCTCCCTGGGGATTGCTAGATCTGCCAAAACCCACAAACTATCGATTGAAGGAATATTCAAAATATGGAAAGTCGTTATTTAAACGAGGATGGAAACCATTTTTTTTCGAAATTGCGGTAATTGGAACAGCGGATTTTGAATTGTAGTATGAAATAAAAGTAGAAATACCAAATAAATATTTAAAGAACTGTCGGTAGAAGTAGAAGTTAATACCGAGTAATTCATAAATGTGCCCCATGATACATAATATCCCTTCTTGGCATGAACCGTTGATCGTTTTTCCTTACTTACGCAATATAATAAAGGTTTTGTTTTGCTGTTTGGTTGGTGGAAAAATGAAATATTTTTCTGTTTATCATTTTTATTTAAGTGAGTTTGAGTACATGCATTAACTTACATTCCTTTGCTACACTGACGATACTGCTCACGTCAATATTACCGAGGGCGTTGTTAGCTGTACACCTGTACATTCCATTGACGTAGGTGTCTTTACTTGGCAACTGAAATTCCCACAATTGAGTTGTAAGGTTTGACTTGTTCAGAGGTTTTATGTCAATTGTTTTCCATTCAAACATATCATTTAACTTCTGAAGGGAAACACCTGGTGAGGGATTACCGTCAACTTTGCAGATAACCAACAGGATATCTGCATCATTTGCAACATTTATAGTGGATGAAGTAACCATTTGGACGGTAGCCGGATCTGTTAAAGGAAACAAAAAACCCATGACATTCTCGATGTAAGATGACTGGGGTTGAAAGTTGATCAAACTGTTTGGTTTTCTTGACCAGGTGAAAAAGCTGCATATGAGCATCAGGTGTACTGTAAAGACAAGAAGCTTGTTCAACATATCAACATAACATTGGTCAGGGTTTGGATTATAGTTAGGGAATTAGGGCAATAGGATTGGGGTTAAGATAAGGGGTTAGGTGTTGGTGTTTGGATAATGGTTAGGAGTTGGTTGGTGGGGTGATAACACGGGGATTCGTAATCATGACTCATCCTAAGAAAATTAGTGATGTGAACTATAAGTAATATATCGTGATGTACTGTAAGCCCGTGATACAATTTTAATAGCCATGATATTTTAAAGTGCTGAAAACCCCCCATATTTACTTCCAAAGGAAAATTCATTTGGAGTAAAAATCTTTCCTAGTACATTTAACTGCAAAAAAGTAGACATCCACAAGGTCGCTGCAATTAAGTATATAAAATGGTCAAATTAAATTGATCACTTAGATGATTAGATCTCCAATTCTGCAATTAGTTATCTACAAGTTAGTTGACTCATAACATTCCTTTTAAACTATAGTAACATATAGGCCTACTAGCTTTAAAATCAGACAGTTCAGTGAACCTATCTGGATTTCTACATTTTTACCTCAAACGGGGGAATGCTTCACCACACAATATACAATATGTGTACATGTTATGTATGTACCTATGGTTGTATGGTTAGACAATGGAAAATTTCAAATGAGGCAAAGCAAATACAATCTTAACGTTTAACGTTTCCAGTATTAATCAGTGTAGGAATGTTCTCTGAAGAATACTCACACCAAACATTTAAAAACTGTTTGGACAATCCCTTCCGGCCACCTTCCACGTCACAAACTAAGTCTTTATTATGCTGTTTGCGGTCACTTTGAAACGATGCAAAGCTGCATAGTCTCGATACACTGTCACTAATGTTAGTCTGTGTACCATGCTCCACAGGTGTGAATGTAATATTGTCTAGAGTCCAGGAAAACTCAACAATCGTCCGAATGGGAGTAACATCAACACAGCAAACTGCTGTCATCGTCTCGTTTTCTATGATGGACTTGTTTGCTCTTAGCTCCGGCTGACCTGTTGTAGGAAGCAATATTGCAAGATAATGATAGTTTCAATGTACACATTTACTGTTTATCATCAACATATAACATATAAAGTAACATATAAAGTAATATAGATAACTCCAAGTGTACATTTCAAAAGAAACTTATGAAAGTACTTTAACTTGTGGAAATAAATATGTACAAATGTTTGGTATCTTTTCTTTCCTTAGATATAGACGGCGGAATGTCCAAAAATAGATTTCCTAATTGGTGGTGCAGTTAAATAGCCAATCACAGGCACATGTTGTTTTCTATCTGTAAGTCCTTTGAAAATGTAGTTGTACGTAAATCATTGATATACGTATTTGACGTGACCATCGTCATGTTTATTTAATTGTAAGAGTATTAACGTGTGTAACCGACATAACTAAGTCCGTAGTTATTATCATTAGTTTGATAGGTCTCGCTTTCTTAGAATGTCTTTATCTTCATAAGAAATAATTTACAAGTTAATTAAACGAATGATCTGGCATGAATTAGTCTTTGTGACGAATTTACTTCATTCGAAGTTTTTACATAAAATATCTGAGGATAGGCTGACTTAACTGTACACACAGCCTGTGAACAGTACTGTGTTCATCGTTCAACCTGTCCTAGAAGCAAGTCTGAATATTTTGGGAATAGAGGATAAATGATTATAAAGTAGTGACTGTATTCTGGTTTTGGTAGATTTTTGAAAGAGGAAGTGAGAGCGCACACACATTAATTGTAACAGCCAAAGTAACAGCAGAATGCCAGGGTCTTGAACTAGACTTAAGTTTAAACATGTTGCATTGTGTTATTGACCCAGTGGGTTCGTTTTGCGTTATTGTTGCGGTGCGTTCGTTTCGCGCTATTGGTCCAGGGCGTCTAAATTTCGTCGATTATTGTACTGAACTAATTATGTTAGGTCAAGACTGAATACATATACTCAGCACACAGATAATGTATTACTCTGTTCTATTACTCAGTCCCGACCTTACGCTTGTTCATCGGTTCTGTACTTTGATTGCATTAATTTTTTGAGACAAATCACATTGAAAATCAGTTGGAGAATAAGACCGAATAAAAGTTTAAAGACATTCATGTCCACTGTCTTCATCTCTGGCTGTGCTTCATTGGAAACAAGGGAGACGTCTTGGTGGCGGCCAGCGTTACAATATAAACTATAACGATTTAAGTTGTCAACAACCGATAGTGTGCATGTGTGCATGTGATTTGCCGGATGTATGTTTGTTATGTAAACAATAAATGCACATTGCGGTTTAATTTAGAAGTAGTTACAGGTGTTTCTGTCGTTATAGGTCTACATGTACTGATGTACTTAACAGTGGCCTGATAAGCATATTTAACAGACTATTCCCCATGGTTTGCTTACTGTAAATTTGAAGGAATATGTACTCTTTCCATAACCGTAATCCTGTATACATCGCACAGAAATACGTGCCAACGTCACCCACTGTAACATTTGTAATCTCCAATATGGCAGATCTACCATCGTCTGATAGCTTTGATGTGTACCGACCATCTTGGATATATGGTTCCTTGATGTGGCTATGGACGGCATCAGTTATGGTTGCATTCTCGAAGTACCACAAGGAAGTCACATCTTCTCCGGTAAAGTTATTCGTACATGATAGCTTTGCACAACTACCGATTGCCCCTGTCTGTGTTTTGATGCCAAGACAGCCTAATTTTCGAGAAGAAAATCAAAACATTGCATTTATTCATTTCATTAATACAATTTTTGATATGTTTGTTTGTGGCTTCCGTCTCTCCTCTTTGATATTTATGAACTCATTAGAACGACCTGGTAGTTTCTTTTATTCGATGGTTGTTTTATTTTTCTTCTTCTTTTGGCGTTAATTGGTACTGTATATGATATATTGTATGCTTGTTTGATAAATGTTCTCAGATCTTTTCTGTCAACATCAAAGCCTATCCATCTCACGCGTGATGAATGCATGCTTAATGAATTAATAAGGTTGTGTTAGTTACCCTGTATTTGCCAAAAAAAGGGGCGATAAAACATTCAATTGATCAAAAGGAGAACCCATCATTGTCGATTGCAAACACATAATTAGAAACAATAAACGGAACTACGAATCCCACGACATTAATAGTTCGTTAGGGAAAGATTAAAGGAAGTATTGCTACCGTACAAGCAAAGGTGCGAATAAAAAAAAAACATGATTATCATCTTCAAAAGTAGTTACCTTCAAATATGAGAAAATACGTCAGTGTCCAGACCGCAGAAGTGATCTTGTAAGGACAGGTAGCTGATAGATTGATCTTCATCTTGTTCTATCGCCCTGGCAACAACTGGATGCTTATGTATTAACCTGTAACTGATCATACTCTCGTCGTAGTAAATATGGCGGACTTATTAACTTCCTGGTTCGTGTATTATTTGATCATGTATGAAAGTGATCGCAAACATGACTGTATGTTGATAATGCGAAAGTGAAATGAAACATGTTTGACGTGTGTCTCTGTGTGCTGTGTGGTGTATTAGTGTAGGAGTCAAAATGGCCGGTCACGGTCGCCCCTGGTGATATCTCTCGTTCACTGATGAAGGGGCTGGCGGTTTTTAGTGTTATATGGTAAGAGTTAGGGTTAGGATCCATACCTATTGGTTTTTCAATCATTATCTGTAACCGCGTGAAGCCGGGCTTAGTAACGTCCTTCCACGTTGTCATTATTGTAAGAAACAATATATATTCATTGCACTGTAATGAATAATAATTACATGTTTTAATATAATATTATCAATGTATCAGTAAAGCAATAAATCAGTCCATGATTGGGAGCAGCAACCACCGCAAAATACACGCAAGCATTCATCAAATAGTATGTAGTAACGTATTGTGAAGATGCTGATGGTAAAACAAGTCGTCATGCAGCTCAACATGAGATCAACCATCCATACACACAAATGATACGGAATGTTTCAAACACCATTATCAACAAGTAATTATTTAGCACATGGAATCATCTCAATCCAACACTCAAACATGATTTCTTTTCAGTGGAACATAATGGTATTTTCACATAAAAGTGGAGAATATATGCTATATCGTTTACTATGACATAGGCTGAACGACGATCATTCGCATTTCTAGGATAGCTAGCTGCAGTGGCGTAGGAAGGTACTTTTGAGTGGGGGGGGGGCGCTGAAGACTGATGGCCGGCCTGGGGGAGGGTCCCCTTTGG
>JAIPMN010033028.1:0-23404 GCA_020650975.1 Apostichopus californicus
GTAAAACTGAAGCTAATCAACAATAGCTCGTATTCAGTAAGATGGGAAATCCCCTGGGGTGACCCCCTCATCCCTCTAATCATACGAAAGTTTAATTTATATTTCAGTCTTTAACAATGGTATAGATTAACCATGTAACTGTAGGTATGTTGACAAATTTCTTCATCATCTTAGGTGGAATGATTTCAATCACCTAACATCTTGTAGCTATATAGGCAAGTTTCGTCTTACCTGCAATTTCACATTACCTATGGGCAGGTGGAATGATAGTTCACCTTACAAACCTTGTAGGTATTAAAGAACAAATCTTACTTATAATTTCACACTTACCTATGTGTGGGTGGAATCATTTAGCTCACATAAAAAATCTTGTAGGTGAAGAAACTGTTTTTGTTAAAAAAAAAAAAAAATTAAAAATTTGTTAATTCCTTATCTTTTTACCTAAAATTGTACTGCCTATGTGCAGGAGGAATCATAAGATTGTGTAATATCTTTTTTGTAAGATTTAGTAATATTTTATAAAATCTTATAATCCTGTAGGTTATGTAGCGAAGCCTATGATTTCACTTGGCCAATGTGGCAGCAGAATCATTAAAATAAAAAGGGCTCATATTTGGTAATTGATATCTTTGGAGCAACTGGGTCGGCAATATTGAAAGAAACATAACAGTCGATATGGTACGAACAAACCATTGGTATAGCATATCAAGGTAAAATCTTAAAGCAATAGATGAGATATCTTGATTTTAACAAACAAGGCACAAATCCTTCAGATTAAACAACCTCTCAGAGGAAATTTAAAGATTGCAGTTACCCAGAATCTAGAAAGAAATTTTCTAGCCATGGGAAGGAGCATTGTACAAAGATCTTTCGTGTCATAGATAGGTTCAGACTTGGATGTCTTGGTTAAGGTGAGTTTACTCTGTTGGGCATAGACGATGCACAACAAGTCTTCAAAATTTTCATTTGACAGTGCCCAGAAACTAAATATCAAAGCTAGAATAAGTCTCGCAGTTAAACTGTTGTCACACCTACAGTTGTCAAGCATAACCAGATTAATTTTAGTGTCTGAACAAAACTCGACCCAACCAGGATGCAAGCCTTTTTCCTTTTTTTGACGGTAGATCTTGATAGAGGAAACTAAACAAGAAAATCAGGCATGACAACCCACCAGTTTCAATGGACCCCTTTTTCAATCCCTCCCCTTCCCCATCCCCCATGACAGCCCTCACTCATAACAACCAAACCTTGTAGATAATGTTATATCTAGTGCTGTAAGACATGATTCTCAAAAAGGATACGATTTTTGGGGACATTTAAAAAAATAGGAGAAAAATGGTACTTGCAAAAAACAACTATAAATTGAGAATTTCAGATTTTGATCTAGATCTGGGAAGGGAACGTAGTTGTTGGTGACGAGCTCGCTATTGTTATGCTAATTAGTAATGTTTTTCTTTTGTGCTTATTCCATGGTTACAATACTACAAGGATTTTATTGCCTTTAAATTTCTGTTTGCTGCAATGTCTTGCAAAACCGAAAAAAATTTAATCAAAACAGTGGCAAATGGCTCGCATAATTTGACTTCCTCCGAGAGACTCTCTCCGCTCGTTCAATAAAAGTAACTGGTGTACAACAACTCACAATAGACAAGGTGATTTGATTAACTATGATGACCAATAGAACATCCCAAAAAGCTGTGTTTTGTTGCCGCAAGATGAATATGATTAGAATGATACAGGTACAGTTGGCGGTCTCATTCTAAGTATAAAAAGTTACATCGAGTATTCAAAATGTTTGTGCTCATTAAACGATATAGAAAAATCTATGGACAGACACAGACATTTACAGACATTTTAAACTTTATACATCAAAATTGGGACTAAAACAAGGATACACAACATATTCTATTTCTACAACACTGAAAGCAAACCGTCGCGTTCGTTCGTCGTCTCTGACTAAAATTTTCACTATCGTTCAGAGTAGTACTGAGGCCCAATGAGAGCGAATCGTGGCTGAGAGATTGCATTGAAAAAGCAGATATCAACGTCTCTATCAAATGTCTCTCCCCCTCTCAATCTCATTTTTCTCAACCGTTTATGATCAACGTCACCTTTCTCAGAATTCATATCATCACCCGATCATTTACGAAATCTTTTCTCCAAGCAAGCCTAAAAGGTTGCAGAGATTTCAAGAAATTTTCTTCAGCATTGCTATCGTTTTTTGCTTCAAGAGTGAAACGTCCAACGAGTTTCTGCCATCTCTTCACACTTCAAATCGGACACTTGGGCCCACGTCTCCTTCGCTTATCCTTCCCTCTCTCGTTTTGCTGGACCCATCCTTTGACTTGAGGGCCCTGGAAGCAGCCGTGCCATGGTACGATGCCGTCCGGTGGGCCGGCTGTTTGGCAGGCCGATGCGACTGTAACTGACCGGGCAAACTGAAGCAACCTCTCCGCAGGATCAAACGAGAGTTGCCAACAGCTGGTCGAGAGCATTCGGCCAACTGCTCTAGGTGGGCTGCGTAACCAGTGTTAAGCATCTGCATGTAAAAAGACAGTCGAAAGGTGTGCACATCCGTAGTAGGCCAAGTTAAACTTACACAATACACTCAACAGTTGAAATATGTTTGTATGCCAGTAAGTACAACTTTAACACTTCATTGAAAATGCTGAAACAAGTTTCAGAAAGTACAACCTCCATACTTCACTCAACGACTGAAACAAGTTTGTACGTAGGTAAGTACAACTTCCATACTTCATTCAACAATTCATGAAACAAGTTTGTATTCCAATGTGCATACTTCAATGTATAGCTGAAACAAGTTAAACTTTCATACTTCACTCAACAGCTGAAAAAGGTTTGAGAAAGCACATACTTCATTCAACAGCTGATTAAGTCTGTATTCCAATTTGCATATTTCACTCAAAAAGATGAAAACAGTTTGTCAGTAAATACAACTTTAATACTTCACTCAACAGGTGAAACAAGTCTGTTTGCCAATAAGTACAACTTCATAATTCACCGAATAGCTGAAACAAGTTAGTATGGCTGCAAGTACAACTCTCAAACTTGACTCAAATGCTGAAAATAAGTTTGCTTGCCTGTAAGTACATTATTAGTACATCACTCAAATATCTGAAATATGTTTGAATATCACCAAAACTTTCACGCACAAATGTCATGCCCAAGATTATGAGTGAAACATGTTTGTACACTACAAAGTATGACCTCCATGCTTCTTTCTTCTGAAACAGTTGCCATGCTGCAAAGGTATAACTTTCATACTTCACACAGAAGGTAAAACAAGCTACTTTGGCAAGAAGTATAACCCTCATACTTGTCGCAACAGCTTACCACCTGATTCGATTCAACGATTATTCCATCACCCAGACACTACCCAATGTTATACAGATGAGAAATGCTCGAAAAAAATCAAAAATTTTCTTAACTCGTTTTAAAAATGAATATAATGACCGCCTTCCTCAATTTGCTACAAATACAATACAATTTTTACTGACCTGTACTTGATTCTGGTATTTTTTGGAAACTTTCCCAACGATGTAAATTTGCGCCGGCTGTAGGTTAACGGATGTGTATACCCAGATGTCCTTGTTGGAACCATAAGCTTTATGAATGGATATCTTTGTCTGCAAGAAACACGTAACAAAACGTAAACACACTCTGCGGAAGTCGGAAGTCGTCTTTGGTGGAACAGTATCACAGAACATTCTACAGTTTCCTTTTTAGTAAGTTTCAACCACTGCTCCAATTTTGCTGGGACCAGTTTTGATTACTAAACTATTTTTAAGACACATTTTGAAAACTTTGATATAACTTGAAAACAAATCAAGAACAGAGGGGAATGAAATCTGTATGGTCATCCCAAAACACAAATAATAATTAATTTTTATAGTAATTTTTGGCAAAGTTTAGATCCATTTTTCCCAAACACAATCTGTAGTTCTATTTTTCTAAGTAGGATGTTTGTAACCCTTTGAAAAGTTAGCTCAAGATATAACCTGGCTTTACCAAAACCAAGCAACATTTCACTCTCAGCTTAAAGGGTGTGAAGACTCGCACAAAAAGAAACGTCTAATGCAGGTAATCTGACCTAGTTTCGAATGAGGTGTAACAGAAGTGTTAGACACCACCATCGATCCCAGAAAATAAACACACAGCTTGCTATACCGTCGGTAATTAGACACTAGTGTACAGTCAGTACATACAGCTGCGGTCAATACCCACAACACAGTATATATAGCAGCGATGGACATCTCAGGTCTAGATAAAAGATAACAAGGTATCACGTTTCATTACTGTCTGCATTTTGTAGCGACAAGAGAAAAACTTCACTTGCAAGTAACGGAAAGTTAACTTTTTAAAGATGGCAGGACGCTGTTTGGGGCAGGTGTTCAATGCCTTTAAGCCTGAGAACTCCACTACCACCCCCCCACCATCCCCAGACTGCAAACCTGTGATCATGACATTGCATTATGTAGAACACTCTATTTATTACATTACAAACTGATATATCATTTTTGCTGAGACATTTGACAGCTCAAGAACATGGAGAGCGTGTCTTACCTGCTCCACCAAATGCTTCAAGTAGCTGGCTTTCTGGCGTAGAGGGTCTGTAGTGATTCCGTCACAGAAGGACACCATACCATGAGGAAAATTATGCTGCGCCAACCACTTCACCACTTTAGCTTTCTGCATGCTCGGCCTTGCGGTGACGTAGATTATCAAATAATTCAGTTCTTGCCAGTGTCTGTAGTTGTGCAGGAAAATAAAAAAGATCTTTATCATTGGCTTTTGCTAGGTTATGTGCCGATATGTATAAAATAATTGAACATAGGTTTACATGTTCATTGCATGATAGCCACATGTGAGACATATTCACAGTATTGACTCCCCACATTTATCCAAATATTAATCCACATATCTTTCATGATAACATCTCAACTTTCAGGAGCTTACATTCACCACTTTTGAAGGGGGTGGGGGTGGAGGGGGGAAGGGCATGTTCAGCAATTTCAGAACCTACTAGCGTTTTTGAGAGACCAACTTCAGTGAAACAAATGCCCCACCTTGTATGGCCACCACACCCACCCCCACCCAACCCCCACCCCCAAATGTATGCCCCTGTACACATCTTACATTGATTGCAACAATCCACATAACATACATAATAATGGCAACAAAACATGTCCATAAATATTCATAGTATCAAACAACATACCACATACATATTCATAGTATCAAACCACATACCATATACATATTCATTGCAAGAGTTCACATAGCATGTATTGTCATGCCATACATATTCATATCATCAAACCACATAATGACTCACTCTGCTAAATCACATGACATAGATAATTACGGCACACCAGGGCACATCCGTAGAAATTCATAGTATTAGACCACATATAAAACACATTCATTGCAACAAATCACATAGAACCATGTTATCACAGTTAGGCTTAATGTTAAGGATATATCCTATAGAAACTGCAAACAAAAGAGCACACTTCATAAACGTATATCCGTCACAAAGAAAAACATTTTGTATGTATATTTCTCAGTGAGGGTGCAGATAATTGAGTACACATGGCATAGTTACTCACTGCAACATGCCAAATAGCATACACATTAATAGTATCTTAAAGTATCCCTTCTCATCCTTTTGGCTAAGATCATGTGTAGTATCTGTTTCCCTTCGAGGGGAATGGTGATACACACCAAACCATGATCACACAGTCACAGTTGCGATGCAAGGGGACTGGGGTTGAGAGCAGATCAGTCATTCGGTAGTTTGGTTTCGTGCCAAGTTCTTTCATGGGTGACTTTTCTTAGAAAGTATCTTAAAGTATGGCTGACCCTCTCAAACTCCCGAACTGAGAGTAAGCTTGTTTATATGGAGCAGACACTAAAGTATCTTTGAGGACCAGGAGACTGACTGGGCCCCCATTCTACTAAATGTAGGCCTTATGAATAAGGCATGTAGTATTAAACTTAATTTTCTTCAGCTCTTTGTCAGAAAATGAACTAAAATGTGCTGTCTTACAGCATAGTTTGATAGGTCTTAAGCCTAGGTCTAATTCACATCCCTGCAGGTAGGCCAAAAAGCAAATAACTTCATAATGAGTAGTTCTAAAACCAGTACAATTTTCCTTACCTTTTTTGGGGATAACAGAAAAGTTACTAATATTATTAGTATAAAAATAAAATAAAACTGTTAGCAAACTGCTTATCCACTAGAGAGCCTGTGTAATAGAATGTGTAAAAGTAAGTTGGCCTGATGTTTCGATCCTAGCAGGATCTTCTTCAGAGGCTAAATGACAAGTACAGTACTACTGTACTTGTCATTTAGCCTCTGAAGAAGATCCTGCTAGGATCGAAACGTCAGGCCAACTTACTTTTACACACAATATTATTAGTAGAAAGAATATTGAACTTATGCCATTGCAGTAAAAAGATAAGGATTCAGCTCTCCCTGGAAGTCTACTTTAGCAGCCTAGCAACAGCAGGATTGCAAAAACATGTGCTCCTCTTGCAGCATTGAGCAAGCATATACAAAACATGTACAGTTAGTAGGAATTTTCCACTCATGCATATGCAAGTGTCAGATTTTTACTTGACCAATTGCACTCAAGAATATTCTGATGACTAAATTAACATCAGAATAGATTAAAATGTGAAAGAATTCACCTACAGTATCAAACCCACATTGCATACATATTCATTCACGTACTCATGGCACAGATTTGCACAGCATACATATTCATAGGACCAAGACACATATCATACATATTCAGACATACATCCAAGGCCTGCATATTCATGAATAAATCCAACAATACATCCAATTATCCACACCCTTGCTAGGAAGTATCCATAGGAAATGTTCTTCTTTGTGAAGGATATCCGAAGGAAATGCATTCCATTGTTTATGGGAATGCATTATCTGTTGGATATAACCTTACAATTAAACTTAACTTGGATAAAGTAAGGTTCCAAATAACATAGATAGTGATAATAGCTTACATATAGATGAGAAATATATTCAAAATAAACCGATACAAAAACCACTTCCTATCAGGAGTGACAGACTCACATGCTGAAATGGACAGACACGTGGTAAAATTATATATTTAAAATTTGGAGCTTCAGAAGTGAATCAAAATTTTATCAGTTAAGTTTCAACTGTAACAATAAAACCAAAACATTAGAAAGGCATAATAAATGCAGAATTATGCTTCAAACAATGAAACCTAGAATGTGGCAAACCCTGACTTGGACTAAAATTCCAGGTATTCAAGGTATTAATGTTGGTTTGTTTCGTCCAGGGACAATTCATGTATTAACAAATTGAAAACCTTTAGCTAACTTTCATCGGCTTATCACCTATTTCAATTTGTCAACAAGGTTTAAGAAGTCTTGTATCAAGGCAAAGCCTTCTCACACAACTTTACAACAGTTAACCCCTGGTGATTGGTTAAACTTGTCACACCCACACACCCAAGTGTGCACAGCTCTCTTGGGGTGTGTCTCAGTGTCCCTGGGTGGAATTCTCACCGGGTGCAGCCAGAAAGGGGCACACCCGACTATACTTACAAGTGTACCTCCCAGGTTTCCATTTTTACACCTGGGTGAAGAGACGCAACAAAGATTTAAGCAACTTGCCCGAGGTAACGATTGGGCCCGGACCCGATGGGTGCAATCCTTAGATCATGGGTCCACTGATCACCACAAGAGATATACAGAGTATATTCACCTGTGAAACATATTGATGTATGGTAGCTACGTATTGCCATCTCATCCTATCATTACGATCGTTATATATTACAGAGTGGGGTATATGACCTACCTAACCACATCGACAGCGCCAGCCCTGACCTTGGGATCTTTACCCATGATGGAGACACTGGCTGTGAAGGATCCATCTATGCTAAAGACAACGCACTCGGTACTGGGAGGGACCACCGTCAGGTAACAGTCAGCGTAAGTGTGGTCACCCCTGAATGCAAAGAAAAAATAACAAAGATTGTCTTCCCTGAGGTTTCTTCTTCCTCTGACAGGTACCAAGTCAGTGTAGGTAGTTGGGAATGTTCAAAGAGGAGTTTTACACTTGATTGACAGTTTGCAGTGATTTATTGAGATATTATCAATTGAATTAAAATCCCACTCCCCTACCCCAATACCCCAATACCCCACCCCACACAGTTGTAACAAGTCATTTTTTCTATTTTGAGTTTGAGTTGATTCACTGCCAGTAAGCTTTCCTTCACCATTGATTTAAATGTCACAGACTTGTTCGAATCACTCCATTTGAAATTTAGTGACTCGAATCAAGCCTCTGTACATACACTCTCCCCCTCCCCCCTCCCCTTCATCAAGACTAAGGGCAACACACTCACCTAACAACCATCTTGACAGGATACACACCATGGGTGAGCCACCTGGACTCTGGGATGATATACTGGACCCAGCCCCCCTCCCCCTCATCAAGACTAAGGGCAACACACTCACCTAACAACCATCTTGACAGGATACACACCATGGGTGAGCCGCCTGGACTCTGGGATGGTATACTGGACCCAGCCCCCCTTCCCCCCCTCCCCTCCCCTTCATCAAGACTAAAGGGCAACACACTCACCTGACAACCATCTTGACAGGATACACACCATGGGTGAGCCGCCTGGACTCTGGGATGATATACTGGATCCAGCCGCTACTGTTAGTGACCTCTGTGCCAAAGTACACCCACTCACCAAGCGGCGGTTGGGTCATGATATGTAGGTCCACTTTCTCCCCCGTCAGGGTCACCATGTCCCAGTTACTGTACATGAACCGCCCTGAAAGAAGCTGTTGTGAGCCCTCTAGTATGATGGCATCCTTCCCTCTGTGGTTTGGATGGACACTTTGCTAAATTCATAGATACGATGAGAAAAAAAAGTAATCACCTACATCGAAGACAAGTTTGCTAACCTGGTGTTGCCCAAAGTTCTAGATTTGCTGGCGCCTAGGAACGAGTTTCCCATATAGCTTTTGTGTTAGGCTACCTTTGTTGGTATATAGTATATTTACACTGGTAACCATCTAAAATGCAATCTAAAATTTTCTATGCTGACCACAAAATTATAAAGAAAACTCTCAAAATTGAGAGTCATTTAGGAGGTCTTGAGGGAGTCGGCAAAAAAGCTTCCTGAAGTCTAAGCAAAGGTTACCATTTTTCTCCCTTCTAGAATATTTTGGGAATGTTCAAGTTACTATTTTTGAGATATGGAGCTCTTAAGATTTTTGCATTTTGACAACTGCTAACTATTATTGACCTTTGACCCTTGACAAAAACAATAACATTATTGCCATCATTTTTTTATGGGAGATATATCTTCAATTAGACAGTGAACATCTTCTTCTTGAATTATACCTTTCAAAAGCTTTCCAAGGTTTCGACCTCTCATGACATTGACCTCCACAAAATACTATAGACCTACAGATTTCAGGGAAAACAATAAATCATTGTTTAAAAACCAAATAAGAAAGTACCTTCATCTTCATACTAGTCCTCTTCCTCTGCCACTTCTCCCTGGGCTGAGATGGAGTAAAGAGAGCGACAGTGGTGCCGTCACTCGTGTTGATACTAACTGTCTCCTGTTGGAACACCTGTAATTAATAATAGCATTGAAGAGGGCGTCAATTTTCTACCTGGCAACAACATACAATAGAACAAACAACAAGAATTATCTTAAACAAACAAATAAACATAAAAGGAGAGAAATAGCAAAGCTTTCATAACAATTGAGTTTTTAGGGGCTCTGTGTAGGATGAAAAGCTACAAAATTACATTCATACTCTCAGGTTTTTCAAGATAATTTAACAAACAAAAAAACCCCACTTTATCTAGCAGAGTAATGAAAAACATGTTTATATATTTAAAGTTTCTATGACCAGAAAATATGTTTTGTCTTCTTCTAAATTTGGACAGAGATTAGCTTAAAGAGTAACTGTGCTTTTCATTTTCTCTGGTTTGTTTAAATCTAACAAAACCTATTTAACAAATACATCCGTATATTTGATTATACCAAAAAAATGTTTTACCTGTGATAAAATTTCTCATTTTTCTTAAAATTTCTTTTTAAGATTATACTGACATAGCAAACAGACAATAGCAAATACAAGAAGGGATATTGCTTGCTTGTTTGCACAGTAAGAGATTACATCCATACCAGTAATACACAGAGCTCTGTACACTAACTGTATGATACATATTCATTTCTGTGTAGGATTCAAGTACCAAGTGGGAGGAAAATAGAATTATCTTGCTTCAATACCTGAGAGACAAAGGACAGCTAAATAGAAGGCAGCGCTGAGGGCAACCTCTTGTACATGTTTTCCCGTAAGGTAATAATAATAATTTATTTTATAAAGCTTAAATCCACAAAAGTGCTCTAAAACGCTATGTAACAGTAAATAAAAAAAAATATATGACACAAAATATGAAGTAAAAATGCAGAATAAATACAATATAAATGAGTATGAAAAATAAAAAATAAAGTAATAATGGATTAATCAAACAGTGAGAGTGCAGAAGTTGTGTGGAGACAGGTAAGTGAGGAAAGACTTTTAAAAAGGAACAGATTTACCAAACATTTAAAAGACAAATGATTAAGCTTTCTTAAAATACAAACCTGCCGAAGAAGGAAAGCCACGACATCGGTAGATTCCCAATAACTTGCGTGAAAGAGATGGGGCAGTGCACCCGTTGGGAAAGCTTGGAGGGCCTCCGGGCAATAGAGGGCATAATCAAGCCTTTTACAACCCCACCATTTCGTTTGCAGGAAATAGAACAAGGCTGTTAATGTAGAAATGAAAAAAAAAGAAAAAAAAATTAACTTGGGTGGCATTTATATATCGGATTTTGAAATTACTTGATGACATCACGAAAGTTGCACGCAGCCTTATGGTAGGCTTGTCAATTGTGTTACAATTTATTTATTTATATATTTTTATTTTTATTTCATTAGTTTTGTTTGGGAGAGTTTAAAAACTTGGAAGAAATAACAATAAAGGCCTGCATGTGTGCCACATTGATTAGTTGTTCCGAATGAATAAATTTTTGCAATTTTAGTTTATTTTCAATATTTTTGTTTTTATTTTCATTTTTTGTTTTGTGGACTAGTCCCTTCCCAACAAGACCATGTTTAACTTATCACACACACATAACAAAGTACAATAATCCTGGCTCTATCCTACTAGACATCGAAATGAACTCATAACGTACATCTAACCACCCAGAAGTATTTCTTGCGGTTAAACAGGTGCTTCTGAGTTCAGCTGCAGATTTTGAGACTGAACCGAAATGTACTTTGTTTTTGCAACTCTTGAGGGGGTAAGTGGGAATTTTGTGAAAGAAGTGCTGTGGGTATTCCCTTGGTTGCTATTTACGATATCACATTATTATAACGAGACAAAAAAAAATGACAAGTTTAAAAGTTGAACTCAAAAATGCAGCTTTCCCCTCGGGACTTACCTTCGCAATCTCCCCCTTCGGAGCTTGAAGATGCTAGAGTGCTGCTACGGGCGCCTGGCGGAGGAGAGAGCCCAGGTTCTTGATGGCACTCGGAGAACAGGACGTCGTTAGAGCTGACACAGTCGACTAAAAGAGAAGTGGAAGATGGAATTTTGAAATATTACCAGAAGAGATTTACCAGAAGCAATTTCATATCAAAGGTAAAACTGATTGTTGTTCAATATCAAGGTAAATTGATTGTTGTTGATGATAAAAGCAATGACAGAAAGTTCATCATTTTATTGGAAAAAATTTCAGTAAAAATTTCTATCATGGTTTCCAAACTTTTTTGTTCAGCTTTCTATTTATGATTTATTAGAAAAAACATATTAAAGAGCAGAATTTTCACTCCAAATTTCTATCATGTTTAATCATTTTTGAAAACATGTTCACTCCAAATTTCTATCATGATTCCCAAACTTTTTTGTTCAGCTTGCTATTTTATGATTTATTAACAAAAACATATTAAAGAGCAGAATTTTCACTCCAAATTTCTATCATGTTTAATCATTTTTGAAAAAATGTTCACTCCAAATTTCTATCATGATTCCCAAACTTTTTTGTTCAGCTTGCTATTTTATGATTTATTAACAAAAACATATTAAAGAGCAGATTTTTCACTCCTAATTTCTATCATGTTTAATCACTTTTGAAAAAATTTTCACTCCAAATTTCTATCATGTTTTCAAAACTTTTTTGTTCATCTTGCTAATATGATTTATTAAAAAAACATATTATAGAGCAGAATTTTCACTCCAAATTTCTATCATGTTTGATCACTTTTGAAAAACATTTCGCTCCAAATTTCTATCATGTTTTCCAAACTTTTTCGTTCATCTTTCTACCCATGATTTTATTCCCACAAAAAAAGAGCTGAATTTTTCTTGAAGATCAATTCCTTCTGCTCCCCTAAGGTTGGATCGACTGTAAGTGACATGTGAAACTTTAGTAACAGAACCATAAAATGGTACTGGGACTTCTGACCGGTACCACCAGTGAATAAATTGCTATATAGGAATCGCTACTAACAAATGGTTGGATAGTTTTAGTAGGCAGAAAACAGAACAGATTGTTTTCTTGGGGCTCTGATTTGATTCCTATTGTAGACATTATTTTCACTGCTTTTAAAAAAAAAAAAATGTTTAGGCACCATGTAGAACATCACTGCTGCAACAAAGGCTACATACAGCAATATCGAACAAATTAATTAATTTAAAAAGTTTTAAAAATTTAAAATTTAAAAAATTTAAAAAATTTAAAAAAAATTTAAAAAAAATTTAAAAAATTTAAAAAATTTAAAAAATTTAAATTTAAAAAATTTAAATTTAAAAAATGAACAAATTAAATGGGGATTAGCTCTGTGGTGCTGTTAGATTGGAATCACCTAGCACAAAAGATGACATCTTACGCAACATGGCCGCACAGATCCTGCAGGCCCCTAGCGTGTCGGACATTTTGACGTAGTGCCTTAGTAAGCTCCTAGTCAGTTTTACACCTCAGGATACTTTTGAGAAAATTGGGGAAAGTAATGAAATTCAGAGACAAAACTTGGATGTCATGTTTTGTTTTCATCTCAGACTGTGAGCTTCATTTGTTAATATTTCAATGTTTACCAACTCTAGTATAAAGGTCACCCGATGAAAAAATTCAATTTATGATTTGACTTACACAAATCATGGGAATGGCCATCCCCGAGAGGAAACTTCTGATAGCGAGGGATTGATGCAGGAGGCAGGAGAGAAAATTTGGCAGCTATTAAGGGTTCTATCCTCATGGCTGAGGGGTCAGTCCTGTGAAAGAGGTTGTACATCTGGTAACAGACTGGTTTGGGAGGCAGTGCTGATAAGAGAAGAGAAAGACAAGGTTACTGCTTTATGGAGAAAAAGAACTAAAAACTGCCTGGACAAGAAAAACCTAAGAATAGCCTAAAACCTGGAAAACTGAAGGACTTAGTGATTCCTTGCCACGTTTCGTATGAGAACGATTTGATGTAACACTGAAGGCAAGATTTTCAAGTTTTAACAATTGTTCTTGTACTCTCGTGTGGACGTCGGAGAACAACCCCATCTCGTGAATGAATATCACATGGGTTGGTTCTGGATGATTCAAGCAGCAACATCCCTGATGCAAAATACGACTCGCACACCACCGTTTAATTTAGTAAGAAAGTGAGAAAAGAAAAAGTGAAAAACTACGTGTGAAAATGAACCCACCTGACTTGACATCTTGTATAGAGTCCCTGTACGCGAGAACCAAACCGAGGGGAGATCCAAAAGAGAAGAAATGAACAACTTCAAATTCCAGTCTGGGTACCATCATATCCGAGGTGATGCTGGTCTGACTGTAACGCCGTTGTTCATCGGCCGTGTCGTACTCGATGGAATGAAAAGTTGGGGAAGAGTAACGTTTGGTGGCTTCCAGTCCCAGCCGGGGGACGTGGTCAAGGTTCCTTCGTCTCACGACCTCGTTCATGCCCTCGATGTCGTTGCTGCTCATGCTGTACTTGTTCGATACGTCGTTCTCCATCGAGCCCAGCGTCGACGACATGCTCGCCGTCTTGCTTATCGACAGCTGCGGGAGAGTCTCCCCGCTCGAGGAATGGAAAGTGGCCGTGCTGGATCGGCTGGGGGCTGGATACGAACCCCGGCATATGGCGTCGTAGCCCAGGATGGCACCCATGCAATCACCGACCACACACACCTGTAAAAGCAGACAATAGATGATACACGAATGTAAATGTCAGTTATGTTCTCAGTTTTGCATTTTTGCGTGAGTATATAAACTCTTTTGGAAAGTGATTCAGGAATGGTTTTTACTATTTGTGGGTACACCACGAAAGACAACACTGTGACCTCTGTATATGGCTTTAGTTTAACGAAAGAAAAAAGAAAAAACAAACGAACACCGCCCGATATTTATATGGTGCCTAAGACTTATATTGACTTCTTTATTGTCTAACTGATACAAACAATAAAAGCAATAAAAACATGAAAATGTGTGGTCTACAAAACTCAAGACCTATAGAGGAAAAGAATTTAATGAACATAATGACTCCATGGTTTTATAAGAGCACAGAGAATGTCTATCATAAAAAAGAAACACATGATTGATTAAACCATAATAACCAACTACACATGCCACTGAACACATAACTTGCATTTCATTAGCATAACAAAAGTAAGAAAAATCATTCACTCTATAACACCACCTTTGATTGACTTCTATCAAATTATTACTGAATGATGTTGTTAATATTTATTTTTTACAATGGTACACCAATAAATCATTAGTAAATGAAAATACAAAATATATATAAGTTTTTTTGCAATTTCTCAACCTCTTTTAAGTGAAAAATAATATTTCGCTTCTATCCGAAAAAAATTAAATTTGGCAATTTCCGATTCCAAATTTTACAATGAATCTCTAAATTTACAATGAATCTCTACTGTAAATATTGCATTGTCTTGAGTTTGATCGACTATTTTTTTCTTTATCTCTCTTCGTCAAAATTTATCCTTTCATTGCCAGACACTCCATTGTTATGCCATTGATAAAGTTTACCTTTCCCCATAACCAAACAAACCACAAGTATAACATTTTTTTTCTTAAATTACATGAAAAATCATTTCAATTGCCTCACTTGAGTGTTTACTAGCACATTGGACAACATTGACAATTCTGTCAGCAACACATTTGTCAGCGTTGACAAGGGTTCATTCGATTCCCTCACCTGGCTTTCAGCCAGCAGAGATATTTAGAAGCATGTCTCAACTTGATTGATTACGGACATTTTCTTTGCATTTTCTTCAACATATTAACAGTCAAAAAGGTTGAAAGATATTACCAAAACTTATGAAATTACATCATTAAAACTGTCTTCAAAATGAGAAACCAGAAACTAGTCTGAGTAGTCCCTTGAGTAAAAGATGATTAAAAGAATATTGCAAAGGTTAGAACTACACTTAAAATGGTATACATTAATGTGACAAATTTCAACTATCATTCTCGCAAAAAAATGGTAGACTGGAATTGAATTCAAAATTTTCAATGGAATTCTTAGATTGTGGTCCTCTTTTGATTCCACAAGAAATATTTTGATGAAATATTTTACAACCATTGGACTATTCTTTACAAATTCTATTAACCTTTAAGGTCTTTTGCTGAATTTTATTACAGAATAAATTCAGACTTCATGACATTGACAGTATGACTTCTACAGGCTGATATCGATACTTCAGAATTCAATTACAACAACAAATATCTCAGCTCAGAGATTTTTTCGATGTATTTATTTTTATTTTTAATCACTTTTATTTTATTTATTTATTTATTTCTTATTTATTTATTTATTTTTTTTATTTATTTTTTTATTTAATTTTAATTTTTAATCACTTTTCCAAGAGAACAAATCGAGATGCATCGTGGGAAGCAAATCATGATGTTTGAAATTGTCTCCCCCCGCTTTTTTTTCTTTAAATGAAATGCTAAAGCATTTCACTCAGTATTGCATTACGTGTTTACAGGTAAACAACTTTTGCAAAGACTGTCATCACACTTTTGGCCTCCACTGATTCTAGATTAGAAACGATTCTAGATTATGTAACAAACAGGACATCGTGGATACGGGGTTAACTGATTTGAAATACCGTTTTTCGCTTCCTTCTCTCGAATTTATCTACAATCAATCAACGCGGGCCTAAATAGGTAGGTTAATGTAGCCCCAGTCCACAAAAACAATTTCAGCTGCACAACAAACCCAAAAAGAGAAATGAAGATTACAATCAGTTTGAACTTTGAGTATAGGCAGATGATACCTGAGATGGTTTTTGGGGTTATTTCCTCCTTCTTTTCTGCATCTTTTTTTTTTTTTTGTCTGTTTCCTGGAGCAAATTTTTCATTGTTTTTGAGATGGTTTTGTGGATTATTTCTGTTACTCATGTTTATATTTTCCTTTATTTTTTTCTTTTGTTATTTTTTGGAGCAAATTCTTTTTATTGCTGCATTTTTTGTGGAAAATATAAAATGTAAATAGAAGAACAAACCACTATGGAGGGGGGAGGGGGAGGGAGAAGGGAGGAGTGGGGGAATATTTAATTTTCAATTCTTCTTCAGACGCAAACTGTTAGCCTCTGTAGAAGAACCTGCGAGGATCAAATTGTCAGGACGTAGGACATAGTTACCTACAAAAGCTTTTTACAGTAGATTCTGCATTAAGCATTTTGTTAACGGTTCTATTTTGCTCTCTTCGACCCGTCTCATAATGCCTCGCTCTCTGTTGAAAGTTTTTAATGTCCCTAATGCTTACATTCACTGACATCTTGATATTATTACCATCACCATAGGGACCTTTTAATGTGATACCTACCACTCTACTGCAAGGTTTTCTTCTTTGTTTCATTGCATATAAATTGCGTACCTCACTTTCAATCTTTAATCTAATGCCCTACCTCTTTGATAAACACTTGTGGTAGTAGTATAATGCCTGCCTAATTCTAAACGAGAGCATAAATGTCACGCAAAACCTCTCAAAGATTAAAATCAAAGCTGCTTGGATTTATAAAGCCTACCTCTCCATTGAAGTGCTGTCCTTCTTCAGACTTTAAGAACTCTTGATAGACTATATTCATTTTGGTTACCGTGGTGCTTATGACTTCGGTGTACTCGGCAGATGAGGTAGCCAGGATCGGAATTGCGTCCAGTGGAACGGAATCGACACAGGCGAAGGGGAAACTCCTCTCGGCTACGTAGGACTGGTTACTGTAAGTCCTGGGACTTAACCTGTTGAGCAGAGAACAAGGAAATAATTAATATATTAAAATATAAAAAAATGGAAAGAATTACTTACAAAATAAATCAAAATAAAACAGAAATTAGACTGGGCACATTGCGATATTTTATTTTTTATTTTTTGTTTATTTTTTATTTTTTCATTTTTGTTTATTTGTTTATTTTTTCATTTTTCATTTTTTTTTTTTCATTTGTTTATAGAGAGAAAGATAAATGTTATATTTGCATGCGCTCAGTACTTCACTCTTATGTCAGGATGTAGCTATCAGAGATAACATTTGCCAGCCAATTAGCATTGTCTCACTTCCATGTTTATCAGACTATTATTGAGTACCAAACCGATGCCTTGGGTCATAAAACTGAGAGAGATTATGAGGATGACAGTATTTTCAAGACTGTATATTAAGCATCTTGATGGTGCCCCACACAAATGTATCTCAAGTGTATGCAGACACAAGAAAACAAAGATGTTATCTTCTGAAGAAGAACGCGAAATATACTGAAATGATAAAGTATTCACACTGTATAACTAATTACATCGAGGGTTTGACAACCTCAAAGGAAAATATCTATAGTATCTCAAACCATGCCCAAGCACACATACAACCATACACGCACACATAGATAAATAACCAATAGATACTACACGCATACACGCACACATACATACATACACACATACATACATGCAACACACTTGGTGAGGGGAAAAAAGTCATGCAAACAAAATCTTACATGCAAGCTATAGTCTAGGCTATGATACGAAGCTTGCAGTGGCATAGACACATACTTGCTTCTCCCCCCTCCCCCTCCTCCCCCCCCCAAAAAAAATGGTCAGATTGTTTACATTTGAAAATAGGTTCTGCCTGCCCCCTGGTAAAGCTTTGGGACCCCTTAAACAATAAGGAGTCTAGCTGAGCCATTGGATAAATGCTATGACACAACTGCTATAGAGGCATTTGCAAATCTTATAAAGTTCTACTAAAGACAGGACACAAATTATGTGAACCCCCCACACAGCCTTAACTGACTTTCTGGAGGAACTTTAAGATTACTGTGACGCTCGAGCAAACAAACATTTTGCAAATTGTCGAAGGAAAAAACAACAGTCTGGTCTTAAACATGCATACTACTTTAACCGTGGGCAGTTTCTTCACTTCACAATGACTTGATTAAAACAATTTGATGAACAAAAACTAATATGTCTACTTGGCCCTGTGTATTCTTTTGTACCAAGCACAGGTCTGGATGCGTGCAGGTAACACATTATTCATGTATTCTATCACATAGTCTGTATCAATATTGCATGCAATTTTAATGTTATCAGCCAGCGCATGCAGTGAGGTCACGCATCACTCAGATTAATGCTCGGGGTGTCGAGCACCTAACACGATCCTGTGCCCATTAACCACACATGGAAACTTTTGCTCTATAAACGGCCCGTTTTCGGAGAAATAAATGCTGTTGTATACTCACAGGAAGCGTTGCGGTTTTACTCTCCGAAATTGCTGTGAGAGCACTGCACACTGTGGTGTGTTCAAATTAGCAGCGTAAAGGAGGACTTCACAAAATTTCTTACAATGCTTTTGATTTGCTGGTGAAAAGTACGAGCCTTAATATTGACCAATCAAGTTGAATTTTATATCACTAGAGAGAGGAGTTAACAAACTTTTCTTTGGCATAGGAAAGAAATTGGTTATGCAATCACACTCCCAGCAAGCACAATGTAAGCATTGAGAGATAGGGACATTTTGAAGACGTTCACTGCTTTCGGAAGTGGTTTTTACTTTTTCAGATTAAAAAGTACGGGGTTTAGTTCACACGCATTATAAATAACGACACATTATCGTAAAAAGGACACAATATTCTTCAAATTGACATAAGAAAGAATTTTATGAGTGCTACACTTAGAAAGTTAGGAAAAGAGTTAGCGCATAATGTGCTTATTTTGTAGCGATATTTGCTGTGCAAAGGGGTGTTTTGTGCCGAGTTCCGCAAGGAAGCCATATGAACTGTTGATGAAACCTGCTGGAGTGACAGTGGAGAAAGTTCTCTAAACATGAATATCATCACGCTGTACTTTCTTACTTTGAGAGAAGAGACAAGACTTCGCAACAGGTCGAGGGACAGGGAACCATCCGGAAGGCTAGCCTCCCTTGGGCGACTGGAAAATGCGCCGGGATGACGGCATCGAATGCAGCCTTGAATGTGTTTATATCGCTGTTCTTGGCGGCCGGATCCTGCATGCCGTCCAGGACGTTCCCGCCGTGCAGTATCAGCAGCAGGATGTTGACCTCCGACCCGGCCACCGTGGCGTTCTCGTTGCTCTCGGACGCTGCCGGCGACCCATCCTCGGACACGTGCTGAGAATTTCCTGGTGGAGAGGGTACAGACAGAAATTATTTTTATGATGATGCTTTTTACCTTTCTTCTATAATTGCCATCAATTTCTCCTGCCACTAATTTCTCCTGCCACCCCTTCACAATTGTTCATCATCGGCTCCTGCCATTGTTCTTCCTGTCCTGCCACTATATTAATACTCTTACCTTGCCACCAAATATCTCATGTCAGCTATTCATCCCACCCCCCCCAATCCCAATTAACAACCACCATCCCCATCAACCCATCCCCCTTCATCCCTCACACTGCCAGGCCTCTGCCACTCTTCCCTTCCACTAATTTCTCTCATTTCGTCCCCAATTATCGTACATCATTCCCACCCCCACCTTCCCCTGGGATCCCCACACTCCCCAGCCGCTATCACTTTTCCCTTGCCATCAATATCTCCCACCCCCTTCCCCCTTCCCCCTTCCAAATTATCAACCATCACCCCACTGGCATGACCCTCTACTAAATTTAAACAACAACCCCACTTCTACTCTTCCACTTCCCCACCCCCCCCCCTCCCCCTCCCCCTCCTCCACCAATTTTGACCAATCATACCAAGATTTTCAATTCATTGTTTATCTGTTTTTCCAGATAATACAACATCCAGTTATGGCAGAACAATTTAAAAAAATGTATGATAAGTTTAGTCTGGAACAAATATCTTTACTTCCATAATACTCAGAGAGCCCCAGATGGGTTTTGCTTGATGAATTTTGAAAGTTTTTGCCGATGGCCTAAAATGTCTTGAATCCTGATGAATAATTCCAGGTTCCTTCCAAACATAGTTTTTGGCCTCAAGCCTGATGTTCCTCATCTACTTTAAATCCACCCAGTGAATGATTCATGGTTTCAAATTATTCTTGTTTATGTTTTGTTTTGTTTTCCCTTTTCTTTTCTTTTCTTTTATCAAAAGTTATTTATATCTATATTGTACCTATCAATAAAATATTGCTAACAAGTCAAAAACCCCCAAAAAAAACCAGAGACAAACACAAAATAAAAGATAAAACAAAATTGAAGAATAGAAAACCACACATTGATATATCATATAACATAATTAATAATACAACAGTGTATATAATACCACAGAATATATAATACAACAGAATCATAAACAGAATATATAATACAACAGTATTATACGACAGTATATATATATAATACAGCAGCATAAAAAGCTGCAAACAGTGCCAAAAGCACGATATTCTCGATGGATTCCTGATCGTTCTTTAATTTTAGCCGAAACATAATCAGCAACCCTGCAGTCTGTGAAATACAAAAGTTGTGAGTGACTACAGTTGTAACAGAGGTATATCTATAGTTCAGAGGTTAATTTAACAAATAGAATGTACTGCATATATCCGAGTGAATCTTGTGTAGAATTCCAACTGGTTAGTTTTTGAGAAGACATTTGGAGCAATTTTTTTAACACTGACGAAACAATCGAAATGTCACACGAATGATACGTAATGATAAGACTTCTTCTTTTTTTTTTTGCTTGAAAAAGCTGCCAAATTAATAAATGAATACAAAGCATTCAAATGGGTCCAGTTTGACACTTCCAAGGCTCCTCAAGTTAACTGTAAACTTGGAATATGTTAACTCGGACCCTGAGCCCATCAAATGCGAAAAAAACAATATACTGGAACATGGAATAGATAGATTGTTTTTATATGGATCACCAAAATGGTGATAAAAGACTCATAATTCCACAAGTTTAGTTTGCATGATTGGTAACAATAAAAGATATTTCAGTCTATGATCTTGCATCGTCTATATATATTTCTTTTTATTTCTGTGGAAGGTTTTATTGCATTCCTTAACATAACCGCAAATTTAACAAAATGACTGGCGGGTGGGGGGGGGGCTGATCTAGGATTTTAAGAAGGAGTGGGGTTGTTGGAGCCCAGTTCTATGTAGATCGAGAGATCTGGAGGTCCTCCCCCCCCCCAAAAAAATGAAAATTTTAAAATGTGGAATGGTGAAATTCTGAGGCATATTTAGACTATGAGTTAGGTCTGCATGAAAGATTTTGCTATTTTAACTACTATTAAGTTTTTCGTGTGGGGTTGAAATGGGTAGGGGTATGTGGACCCCTCCCCACACACACACACACACGTTTGTATTACATTCAGACCGAGGACCCCATTGTAATTTCCATTGTTCAAATCCACGTACCCTAACCTTAAAAATACCCCATACAATAGAATTCTTCCGAGGACGTGGTGATTCTTTAGAAATCACAACCGAGGACCTGAAATTCTTTTGTTCAAGTCCTCGGTCAGAATACAAAACAAACGCAAACATACACACACACATCCCCTGTGCCTGATGAGCAACAATTATGAGCAACAATTATGACCAACAACTATTATTTCAGAATACCTATTGAAATTATATTATTTTTCATAGGTCATCATAATGAAAAATTAGGGTCATATTTTGCATGAATCTCGCTTATATGTTAAAGGACAAACAAGCTATCAGTTTCATATAAACTCCAACAGAAAAAAAAAGAGTTAAACTTGAATCATATTATATATAACATACACACTTCGAATCTCATACTCTCAAAAAAATTCCTCCTGCACGATGACTGTACGTACGCAGAAATAATTGGCCACTTATCTTTCGAAAATTTCCTTTCCCAATTATTACAAAGTTTCATGCGATACTTATTTTGATATTTTGAAGTCACTTCCCTACCCTGTAATTCGATAAGACTCTAGCTTCCCTCCGGGTGTGTTCGGAAAGACACTTCACGACTAGATAGGCAGTACTGACACAAACAAATGTCTTCAAAATTGAAACTTTTTCTTTTTTCCCTGACTAAAAATCAAAATTGCCTTTGGATGGCATATCACAGAATATTTGTTAGCGTCATCAGTAGTTACATAAACCCAATCGAAAAATTTGATGGCATTGACACGGCGATAGGATCGAGGACTGGAGCATACCTCAATGTTACTTATAATGTATTCTGTAGCGATCGAGATGTATGAGGAGGGTGGAACCCTGTTTGATCCCTAGGAGCTTGAGGGGATCCTTGAGGGGAAATTTAACAGTCGGGGGGGGGGGGGGTATGTATATTATGTGTCTATATACATATATGTAAATATACATTACGGGAAAAAAACTGTACAAACAAAACATGCTGCATTTAGAGAAAGGCTGGAACTTGACTGAGATACAAAAATTAAATTAAGTGAGTGATTGCAAGAATACAGCCAATGACGTCACTTTCGGAGATCATGCACTGGTAAAAGCTAGTGATGCTCGAAAGCTCTGCAAAACCCCAAAATTCGCTGTTTTACTTCTTCCAATATAACGAAAATCCACGTTTACTCCAAAAGAAAATATTATTAGAGAAAACCAGATAAATAAGATATGATTCATAATTGACAAATAAGGAGTAAAGTTTTAGAAAATATATTGGAATTTTCTGTCCCCCTGGGACCTTCGTCAGCAATACCTGGACTACCAAGTATTTCTCTGGTTTTCTCTAATAATATAGATATATATATTGAACTTAATTCTTTTCTGAGCCATACTAACTTCACGGGAAGAGAAAGACTGAGTAATATGGTTTTGTAGTCATCAATCTATAACATACATGTACAGGAGTACAGGAGGTAGAACTAAGGTAGAAG
>JAIPMN010033035.1:0-10339 GCA_020650975.1 Apostichopus californicus
CCTTTCATAGTTTCAAAATGATATTTAGCTCTTTTGTCTCATCTTTATTGTTATCAAACAATAAGTGCTCTCTCGCTCTCTCGTTATAGCAAACAATGTATGTTTTCCATGAATCGGTAACATGTACTTTAGGTCATAACATCCCTATTCACTTTGGCCATTCTTCATTTTTCCTCCTGTGTAATTAAGGACCATTGTCACCTCTTTATTTCCCTCATGGTTTCTCTTATTATATTAAAACGTTTCTGATCAATTTTAATTGTTTCCATTTCATCTTTCAATTGTTTAAAATCTAGATAAGACATTTATGATTGTAAATAAATTCGGGAAAAAAGAAAGGTAACAAAAGGAAACCAGGTAACCCGAAAGAGACTTTACTTTACATTTTGGCAATAAACGCTGAGAGTAAACATTGAACTTGTGCAATTATTTACCTTCCGTAATGTAAATCATTTTAAAGACTACAAATCTGGAACGAAGTCAAACCGATAATAGAATAATATACGTACTTTCATCTTATAAGATAGGATTCGTACCAACAACCCTTCTTATCCAAGAGTTGAACAAAACAAAATGATTGATAGATATGGAACGTGCCGTGCCTACGATTATCACCGCTCCTTTATGGCGCATGTTATACATATACCAAATTAGAGCTTGGAGTTGTTTGGTGGAGGCTGGGATTGGAAATTGGGTTGATTGACATTCTGGTTTGGGAGAAGGTGACTATGAGGTCAGGATAGCTTAGAGGAGGGTTTTGGAAGAAGGCGGAGGTGGAGAGGGTGGGGTAGGGAGAGAAGTATGGGATGGAAAGTAAGATTGGGACGGGTGTGATATGGGTTCATGTTAAAGCTCATCTTGCCTGCAGTTAGTGCAAATAATTTATCAATTTTCGATACTTGGTTTCTCTCAAGTTCTAACCCTCTTGGGTTTTCTCAGATATTAAGAAGTGTTTACTTCTACCAGGGAGTTGTCATCTATACTATAAGGCTTGCACCAATTTCAAGCAGTTGTATTAAAAATTTGAAAGGAAACATTAATGCACAGAAGCAATATCATCATTTCCCTGTCTATGGTGATTATGACGTCATTAAAACGTCTCAAACGACAGTCTACTTTACATAAATGATATTTTTCATTGTTTGTTTTTATTACCTCATTTCCAAAGCAAGTAAACATAGCTTTTGGATACTTGAAAGTAGTTGTTAGTTACTAAAATGTCCCCAATGTACTGCTTTAGGCACCTCAGAATAATAAAAAACAGGCCCTTGAATCAACAAGTCAGGCCATCTATCAACTAGATACATTTATGTATGCAGGTACATCTAGCAGGATCATCACATAAGAGCACCTCGGTTCATCAGCCGATTGTTTTGTTTTTTTGCATTCAGCTGGGAAGAATTGAGAATTATAGTAGCACAATGTTCCATTAAGAATTACTTAAATAGATCTAAATTATAGTCTAAATATACCAAAGAATGAACCATTTGACTTCAAAGTTTTTCTTTTCTTCAGAACTGTCGACCTAGATCACCATCCACCCCCCCCCCCGCTACACGAGAGTAAGGTTCGATAAACCCACAACTGCATCCCTCCTTTATCAAATACTTCATGGCACTCCATGAATTTTTGAGTGTGCACAATTTTGCCTTTGCAGCTACTTATATGAACCTAAATTATAGTCAAATATGCCTCATAATTCACCATTTGACACTAACAAAACAAATTTTTGGAGAAGCTTCATTTATCCCAGGGCAGCTCCCGTTCTTCATAACATCTTTGTCTCTGAACTTCTACCAAAGTTCCTTACCAAAATCAGTTGGGGGGGAGAGAGAGTTGAATTTTTCCCCCCCCCACCATGGAAATCCTGTGCACGCTACTGATACGCTATGAATGTATAATGTTGCAAATTGTCAAATTTTAGTCTGCCTTTGACAAACCATGTAATAATAAAGCTGCATTAGTCTTTAGATTAAATATCAATAAACAGAGAAGAGATGTTAATACTTTATTGACAATTTGTTGGAACCAGAAATCGAAAAGCATCAACCATTTAATTCACTGGTAAGGATTTTACAGTATGGAATTGTTATTTCAATTCCTATGTGAAATATCCTGTAGACACATAGGTTGTATGAATAATAAGGACATTTTCTGTTACCAATTTTGAGCTTGAAAATCCCTACAACATTTGTTATTATAGACTGAGAGATCTACATGACATTGGTTAAAGGCACAGTGAAATATTTTGACAACCTACAAGTCACCTGGTATAAATCACAAAATAAATTGCCAATTTGAGACCAATTGAGGCAACCTTTTGACCCCTTGAGCCAATTTTTCCACCATTTGAGATAACCTATTGACCCTGTTGAACCCCCCCCCCCCCCTGAGAGTGAAACTGGATAACTGCCACTTGAGTGTGCTTAAAGCAATACTACATAAGAACTTTCGTTGAACTTTCCTGGATAACTTATAGAGCCCCTTCAAAAAAATGAACTGGATTTGACCAGAGTACTGTATGTTCACCAATGCAACATGTTTTGAGCTATTGGCTGTCAAAGACAACCTCTTTTGCACATCAGAGCAACTTAACAACCTCATAAATTAATATTGAGAAAAGCTACAACCCTGAGTTTGGTAAGTTGTAGGCACTTCATACTAACAATTAAATTAAAAAGAACCTCACAGCTCTCACATAGTTAAGTTGGTAAACAAATTGGCATCAAACCCCCTTCCTCGTGTAGAATCGCAACATGAAATAGCTGCACAACTTATAAATATATTGCAGGAAAGCATGTAATCATTATTGTGTATTGTTTAGACTGGACATACAGTAATAACCTCTACAAGAATCAAGTACCCTGAAGCAATAGTTTAGGAGCAATTCATCACTAAAAATAGCACATCTTTTGCAAATTAACAAAATTGAATAGTTTGGAATTTTTAAGTTGACCTAACTTCACAAGACAATGCTTTTGCATAATTTTTTCTCCATTATATGGGATAGTCTCTAGGCTTCAGTGATAGAAGTGTACTAGGATGTTTAAATGCTGAGAAATCAGACCTCACAAGAAAATGCCAAAATTCCATGGTGGCGACAAATTGCAGAATTTCAAAGTGTGATGATTTGGGCCAATTTTGAAGCAATGCAACTGAAATTTTCAGAATATGCTCATTTCATGGTGCTCTAATCCTGCAATGATGGTGGTAATTTTCGGGGAGGGTCCAGCAACGGCCATCCGAGATTTGACAAGAAATGATCCGTATGCCAAATTGGCGGAGACTGTCATACCTTTATACGTAAGAAATATCACTTTCCATGATTATATTATCATTGATTATTGTAAAAGGTCAAAGATGATGAGGTCAATGAGGTCAAACAGCTTGTCACACACTCCTGAACTGTAAGGTTCATGGATTGTCTCAGCATGAGCTGTTATGCCTTTGTGAGTAACATATCATTGAATGTAAATAGTAACTAAAAGGATTGCCTGTTTGTTGACAGGTTCACTTATAAACCCAATTGGCTTTGTACATCATTTTATCAAGTTAACTTGTGTGCGATATGACAGATTAAAAATAACAACTGATCTTTGAACGGCTCGAGTATTACTGATGTAATGTAAAATACATCTTTCATATTTGGCTAATCAGTATATTAAACGAAAATGTATGAAACTTGGAAGTATGAACATAAAAAGAAGTGAAATGGTTTAAGGATGTGCTGGCATCTGTAGCTTAATAAATCTGGTAGTACTTTTGTTATTCTCGATGAAAGAGAGAGGTTGTTGGTGGGGGGGGGGGAGGTTGGGTGGGTGGGTGGGTGGGTGTTTCACACTTAACACTCTAACAATTAACAAAGAAAATTATGTGTAAACTGGTACATATCGATGAAAAGGGGCAGCAGAGGGGAAGTGTGGCGAGTATTATATTTTAATCAGGAGTATTTTAACAATTATACAATGGCCCTTAGTGAAGACAGTGAGATCAACTGTGTGCTTACCTTGTCCGTTGATAGTCACACCCACAAGCGATAGGATCAGCAAATGAGAAAACAACATCTTGCTTGAAGCTGGTTGCCAAAAAACAGTGCTTTCCTCTTCTTGAGAGTCCTGTCCAACACAGAAAAACAACAAGGAAAACAGCCGGTCACTTCCAAGATAATTGGGAATGAAATGACTCTATTCCTTATGGAGAGGATTATTCATATCAGGCTTAAACAATGACGTGAGAAATTAAAACATGAATAGTCATGTTGATGTTCATTCCAATCACTGATTGGCTGAATACAAACATTTATGTCATAACAGCTCAATCTTCTGAGATTCTACTGTTCTGAAGATGCAGCAATGATATACACTACAGCTCATTGTGTGATAAATCATGATATCAACAAGAAAGGTTGAATCTTTGTATCTGCAGAAGCCTTCTTCAAATAAAAATGATCATTAAATCTCAAATCTCAAGCTTCATAGACATGAGATGTACACTTTTTAACTTATGAAGATGAAAATATCAATTCTGAGTAAGAGACAAACGTTTATGACAATAGTCAACATAATAAGCTGATAAAGGCAGTTTCCTCACAAGGTTCATTTGAAGCTTCCATGAGTAAATAACATAAAGATTTCTACTTTAAAATTTTAATAACAATAACATAAGGCAGTTTTAGCATCGATTTTTATAATATGCTGCTAATATATTTCTACATTTTCTACGAAATGTAGAACACCAAAGTAAATACATTTTCAAAAATCCAGAGACACAAACTAAAACAGAACATAACTCTTTAAAAATGGGGAGAAATTAATGGTTCTCTTTATCTTTGTTGCAAAAAGTACTTGTAACCTTTTTGTCTGTTTTGACAAGCTTAACATACCCTTTACAGAGGCTTCCTGTCTAGATCTTGCTTGATGGAATCACTACAATATACCTGGATATCTTTCAAGTATTAAATGCTCTGGAAATCCCACTCACTGAAAACAAAGAAAAAAAGAATTGTTTCTATTTCTATTAACTGAAGATGAAGGTAAATATCCTAAAACCATCATTGGCTATCTGTTCCTGTTTAAACTTTTTGGTCTCATGGGTAAGTAAAGGGAAATTAACAGCCAAGCTTCTCAAAAAGGGGATTTACAGACTTATATAGAATATGAACAAACTGAAGATGAAAGTGTCATACCCTAAAACCATCTTTGATCATCTGTTCCTGTTTAAACTGTTCGGTCATATTCCTCACTCTGTCATTTAAGGAATCCACTAGAGAGGACAGTCTCTCACTTTCAGAGTGCAGTTCACCTTTCTCCTTAGTTAGACCGGTCACTTTCAATTGAACTCATCAAGAGCATTCTGAAATAACAAGATGTGAACAATAATGTAAGGGAAAAAACAAAAATTAACAGTTATTTCTTATGAGTTTCTCTTAAGCTTAGCCTAGTCTTGTAACTGAACATTGGAGTACTACACTGATGAGACTTAAAGAAACTAAAGATGAATGAAAGATGAATGAAGGCATAAAGAGATTGAGGAGTAACACAAGACTGACTCTCTAGGTACTTAACATGCAAAATAAATATTAATTGAAAGAGTGAACAAATATAATGAAAATATACTATGTAACCTACTGCTCTGTAAAAAAAGCATGTCCAATGGTAGCTCTCACCAGCAATGGTGATAATGTGAACAGTTACAATTTATCATCATCCTGGTAACAATTTTTAGAAGACAAATCAGAGAAGACTTTAATGTAGAACAATAATGACAGAAATAAACTTTACAGCTTTGGGCTTGTGGCAACGTGTGATATACCGAAAGTAAAAGGTTACTGACACAATGTTTTGCGCTCCAGCTTACACACATTTAAATGACCACTTTAATCCCCTCTCTTCCTTTAGGTTCAAAAGTCGATGAGAGGAAAATGTCCCAATTCTGCCTAGTTACGGTGCTGGACTTTAATTTTTTTACATGTTAATACTGACTTTATCACGGTACAGCACAGAACTGTACAGTGCAGTACATACAGTACTGTGCAGTACAGTAAACAGAGCTCAGCACATGTCATCATCAGAATGATGTCACAGGTCGATGAGGATGAGGATCAATGCTATATTTTTTTTAAATGGACAAGTTTAGGCCATATTTTACCGCATTTCTGGACATCGGATTGACTTTATTTTTCAGATATGTAGCAAGGAAACCACTAAGAACTCTTATGAATAAATTTGCATATTTCTTCAATGCCTGTAATTCCCATGAATGTCATTATCGTTCTACATAAAATTTCAACTAACCATGTTTCATGGTACACATGCCCACAGGGACATGCAGAGACCACCTGATAATCTAACTCCAGACATTCTGAACAGATGGTACAGACAACACTTGGCATGATTAAACAGCCAATCAGCAGCAATGCACTAGGATACCATCTCTGTGTGAAAAACAATACAATTAGAACAAATAACATGATGTATGTGTAGTAGCCAGACTTGTTGTGCATATAAAGTTCTGGGTAGGGATATGAGTACCAGTTCAAAGCCTTGAGGATGAGTACCACAACATTTTCTGAGTACCAGTGCAAAGTCAGAGTGATCCAAATTACTGGGATCATTTACAAGAACAGTTTCACACCGACATCTTAGCCTAAACTTCACAAAGTTCTAACTCTAAACTTAATTTCCAATGGGACCTTGGCCCAAAGGATCATGAGCAAGAAATCCAATTTAAAGTTGGTTAGAAACACATTGTAGCAATAGCATTGTAAGGTAACTACCATCATAGTTACATTCCAGAACAAGGTTTATATAAATATCTTCCCAGATATACATCTTAGTAATTTTGTCCTTCATACCATGGCATCACGACCACGTACCTTAAAATAACTATGATTCCTGCAGAAATTTCCAGTTCTATGCTGACACCAAAAAAAATGTGACAAAAATCCCATTCAGCTAACTATCACAACTATGAGGTCATTGCTGTAAATTTGGCCAATGTTATATGATGGGATACAGTAAGTTTGCAATAGTAATGGCAATAAAGTTCTTTTAAAGGATAGCAGTAATGACAATCTTGCCGATGATACTCAGTGGTTTAGTTCTATCCTTCAACTATTTTATTTCATTGACAGTTTGACCAAATTGCACCGTAAGTAGAGAGAATTAGACGGTACTTAAATTAAAGGTGCAAGTCAAACTAATTTTAAACTACAATCCAGCTTTGTAATGTAAAACATATAAATAGCATTGAAATTTCACAAAAATATATCAAAATACAAAAAAGATGTTTTCCTTATTTCACTGTGACAAATTTGGCCATTTCTGTTATGGGTTTGCAGATTAAAATTTTTATTGAAAAAGTGGCTACAAGTTGACTCAACGAAAATACACTGTTTATCATTGTAACTACATGTGTAACACAGGGTTCCAGTTACTTTCCAGTGCCATTCCAGCGCCATAGGTTTCGATCCTTCCCCCATGGCGGAAAGGCTCGAAACCCATGTCGGAGAGGTACATTTTAGGAATGGATTTGACACAGGAATTTATTTGTAAAACTTTTTTGATTCGCGTGCAAGGATAGGTACACCGTCTTCAAATGTGATTGTTTGCTGGATAGACTGAATTGTAGTTAAGACAAGATTGGGGAATAGATGCACAGTCTTTTATGTACATGTTGATTGAATTGTTTTAAAATGTAAGTTCGTAAGAGTCGATACACTGTCTTCAAATGTATAATAAAGGCTAGGCCTAAACTTGGGCTAGTATAGTAACACTAACTTCCTGACTAACAGTACACTTGCCTAGGAACAATGTGTGATTTGTTCATACGCCTAGCCTAGCCTTTGCCTGAGTTTGGACACTTGAGGAAAGTAAAACCATTAACCTCTTTCACTCCGGCAAAGCCGTGTTAGACACGGTAATACAATTAATTTAATTTTAGCAAATGTTCCGCCGGTTCTACCGTACTGTGGCAGTGTGGCTGACGGCAGCGTTATAACTTTTATGTCAGGGCCGAATATAGCGCGCTGACTCGTTTGGGTTGCAAAATTGAACGGGCCGCCGTAAACTTGGCGGGCGTATGGAACGCCATGTAAACTTTAATTCAATACACCGACAGAGATATCTTCAATTTAACTCGAGATATCTGCAATTAATTTCATATATCTGCAATTTAATTGAAGATATCTCGCATCATTTCAGGTATCTCCAGTTCAATTAGAGATATCAGACATTGCATTTTCGATATCTTTAATTTTATTTAAACTATCTCATATTGATTTTTAGATATGAAGAAATATATTAAAGGTATCAAAATAGAAACATTATTAAAGATATCTCGAATTGTATTCGAGATATCCAAAATTGAATTAGAGATATCAAGAATTCGAATAAGAGATATCCAAAACTGAATTAGAGATATCGGGAATACAAAATTGGATTAGAGATATCGGGATCGAAAACAATTAGAGATATCCAAAATTGAATTAGAGATATCAAGAATTCGAATTAGAGATATCCAAATTTGAATATTCTTGATATTTCTAATTCAAATGAATTAGAGATATCTGGAAAAGAATTAGAGATATCTCAACATGAATAAGAGATATCCAAAAATGTATTATAGATATCTGTAATTGTTGAATATATGTTAATATGGCGTTCCATACGTACGGCTCTGACTAAAGGGGATCCCAATCGACATTAGCTTATACCCGCTGATCATCACATGGATTTTTTTGGGGGGTGGGGGGGTACGGGTGCTGGTGAGCCCAGCTCATTAAAACCCTTTCACCCCTGTTTGAAGGAACCTTTGTAAAAACCCTTGCTTTTTGACCGGTAGTAGTTGGTGATTATCTGATGCTACTTCTCTCATTTTCCTACTTCAGCAATGAAACTAATCTCTTTTATATACTTGTGCTTTATATACCATTAAAGGACAGCCCGCAACTAATATACTACTGCACAGAGCCGTTTATAGTCTATCTACGGTTCTGCTACTGCATAAGTTTAACGCCCTCTTTATGGCAGACGTCTACATTTTGTATCTTCATGTTGTTGATACGTCACTTGTCACTTGTGGCAAATGCGCGCAGCTTGGCAAACACTTACTTTATAGACCGACCATACATGCTGTTTGTAACACACTTTTGGTAAAACTATATATGTTTACTATACTAATATACTATTAATTTCATGAGATGCTATATCCTTATCTTTAAATACCTTTCATGGGTGGCAGTGTGCAATTAGTATATGTAACTCTCAGAGTTTTGACGAGTTCCTTTTAACACTGAGTCGATTCGTTACTAGGCATTTTATCCTGGCTAGAGAAGAGTGTCTTTAATTGAAGCATTGTATTATTCCTTGGACACAGCTTGTTTGAAATCTAGTGTTAGACCCTTAAGATAAACATTTATTCGAAATAAAGAGAATAGACAAATCTCTTAGAGTTATGACTTTTTAAAGAAAGCAAGCTTGAAGTTGTAACCATATCAGATTTACTGTGGGAGATTTAGCTAGAGTTGCGTAGTTTTCCTAATTGACTGGGGGTGAGTGGGGTTAAACTACCACTCCCCCCCCCCACCCCCTGAACCTCGCGCAAATATTTAAATGTAGTTATTAACACTAATAAGTAATAGTAGACGAATATATTATATGCATCTTATTAGTGAATTTAGCGTAAATACCATTTTCTAAATGTTGATACTTGGAAGTTGTCTCTATAGCTTTCTATGGCTTTGTGAACGTGAGGCAAACAGATGTGACGTCACAGTTGCACATCGAGAGGTTTGTTATTTTCCTAATATCCCCATTAGTAGATAGGAACAATCAAGATATGTACTCAGTGATTAATCTTTGCCCAGTGATTAACTTTTTCGGGCGTCCTCAGAACAAAAGCATCAAATGTGTATCATTTAAAAACTTAAATTTTTTTAAATAAGTTATTTTTCTATTTTTTTGAAATAATTGAGTCAACAATGGATTGACTCTACGGACATCAAATAAAAGCACTTTTGAACTGTTGTGTTTGGTACTGCATTGTTTTTTTTTTACAGAAGTAAGAAAATTCCTGCGAAATGCTGTTTGAAATTATATTACAATAAAGTTAAACACGACTTAACTATCAAATGAAGCAAATATTAAAAGCTGACCAGAGAATAGGTTATTTTGAAGAAAAATCATTTAAGGTAGATGGCTGGTTGACTTGCTGTATGTATGGGTGAAAAGACAGAATAAAACCCACAAAGACGCTTTAAAATGATGTTATCTGTTCTAGCTTTTTATGTATAGCACGTATAGATTCACCGAACGAGCTTAATGGAAGTTTATTATGTATA
>JAIPMN010033036.1:0-13125 GCA_020650975.1 Apostichopus californicus
GCTCTGGATGCAACGCCTTCGCACCATTCAACCTCATGGGCTGAACATTCAGGAAGGACATGACTAACTTTTCTTCTGTCCCCCACTCCTTCTCCCCTTGTTCTCCCCCACCCCTTTCTCTCATCCTCCCACAGCTCTCTTCCCCTCCCCCTTTTTTTTCTCCACACCTTTCTGTCTTTGTCCCTCTCCAGTTTATTCCCTATCCTGTTCCTTTAATCCTCTCTTTGTCCCTCCACTGTTTATCTCCTACCTCTCCTCTTTCCCTATTGCTTTCTTCTCACCATCCATTGTCCACTTATAATCCCCTTTCATCTATCTCATTGTGTTCACCGTGCTCATTAACCTGTCTGTTTTCTGTGCGTGTTTTTGTCCCTTCTGTTACTGTACTTGTCATTTAGCCTCTGAAGAAGATCCTGCTAGGATCGAAACGTCAGGCCAACTTACTTTTACACAATGGAGCCACTATAAGGAAAGTGATTCGAGAATAAGGAGGGAACATATAGGGATGGTTTCGGTTGGTTGTGTTTTTCTGAATACAACAGTGGGTTTTACTCAGGAGACCACTGGAATAACTGATCATAAGACATACTAACTAAATAGCTCAGAAAGCATATCGAAACGTATATGATGTCGTTCCCATGTTGCCATTTGCTTCTATACAACATAATGGCAACATTTGAAGAAAACAAATTACTAACCAGAATACTGGTGCTATGTTTTCATATATTTTCATCGTATTTTATTTGATATCATTTTCGGTGCCATTATTATAGATGGCAATTTAACAAATACATTCCAAGTTTACTGCACTTATCATAAGTATAGTTCACCATCATATGGTATTGTCCCTTAAAACATATTAATGTCTTAGAAGTACACAGACTTTGTCAAACTTTGATATGTACTTCCATAGTTAACATATGTTAGTATATCGCCAACAGTTTCCTATCCTTTTTATTCTGAAGACCCTGACTAACTATTTTGATTATTGAAAAGAACGAATTTTCATTGTTGTTGTCGTTATCCCGCAATCAGAGCCGTGAAGATTCTTCCAGAAGATACCGCGGTAATCGTTGTACGAGTAGTCACCGTTCAGATTGGAGTAGCCACATGAATAGAAAGTTGTCTCATAGACCGGGTTTTTGTTTTTGCAGCATCTATGATTGTCACTACCGCTACAGCCATCGCAATTATAACATTTATATTCAAGACGATCATCATTATAATAACAAGAGTAACGATAACAACAATAATAAGAATAATAAGAACAAGAGTAATAGTAGCAGCCACAGTCAGAGTAACCGTATCCACCTGTAGCTACGCGGTTGCTGAATGAGTAGCAGTTGCTGGTAGAGCCCGTAATACTATCGTCTGGATACCACCAGCCACCTCGGTGTTTTTCTGCGCAATCGAAGGTACTGGATCCATCATTGTCTTCATCGTGCGTACTAAATCGATATCCTGAATTTGCTCCCATTACGTTATTACCTGGAAGGAAATAAACAAATACTTAATGAAGTTATATTTTTGTCAAGTCTTCTTATCTGCATACTGGACGTTATTAAACTACCGGTGTTAGTTTGCTGTAATTGTCGGTTGTTAGTGCGTTTGTTGTTGTGTTAGTTCATGTTTGGATTTTACTATAATTTTAGGTTTTTATATAGAAGTTCTTGAGCTTTCCTTTCGCAGTGTACTAATTTGAAAATAGGTGTCAATTTCCAGTGTTTCTGGAGAGGTTTCAATTTTGACGATTTTCTTGGGAACCTTATTTCATACATCGTTCATAATTAAATAATATATATTTGATATAAATAGTAAACTTTATGGTACTCTTTCACTCTTGCGACGAATATTATATAGTAAAGCGCTTTACAGGTACATGTGAGATGAGTAGAAATGTTAACAGCTAATTCTTTGAAGTATTCAATTTCTGCCAAATGAAAGTATATTTTTGATTTATTAACTACTAGGTTTTCAAATAAAAGGGGGACACTATGAAAAGTGTTGGATTTTCTCATCTTTGTCACCACCATCCTTCGTGAAACGTCTAATCTATCATCTGATTTGTTTACATCCATTTGATAATGACAAAATAATGATTTACTTATATTCTGATTATACATTCATTCATATAAGGCAGGTAATTCTCTTTGGAAATGTAACACATACGATTTGATATTTTTCTATTATCATTGTAATATTATAGGCATCTTAAATAGTCCATGAACGAATATTCAATGGTCTAATGAAACTTAATTTGCTACCCTTTTGAAAACGGTAAAGTCATGTTTAATGAAATTTCTAAGATTCCCAGATTAGTTATTATTCATTTTTTTTTCCAAGATCGACAAAGTATAAATGCTGATGCGAGAAATTAGACGCAACACTATATTGGAACTTGGTTGACATGATATATCATGTTGTAACCATCTATAATTATACTAACACGTGCTAAATTGTAAAGCGAATATATATATATATCATGATAAATGCGTACGGGAATCTAAGCACGATGTCTAGTACATAGTTCTACATTAGCATCTACACTAGATTTATAACAAGACCTGAGTATGTGTACGAATACAAATACTATAGTATGATTACGAATACAGGTAGTAATGCTAGAATGAGATTACGCAATAACTACAAGTCTGCGTATGATTGACATTTAGCACAATACATACCAGCATTTCCATCGTAGTCACCCAATGAGAGTTGGTATTTGTCTCCCTCGTTACTGATACTGAAAGATGAATAACGGCTGTGGTATGTTGTTCCTTCCGTGTTTGTCTTTTCTATTAGAAGTTGGTAGTTTATGTTTGTTTGTTGTGTCAAATTGTATATTTTGTCGTTGCCAATCCAGTGGTCTACGGTGGGAATTCCAAAACCGTGTTTGTACTCATTCCAGTTTCGATAAAAGTTGACGGAGCTACTTGTACGTCGTTGCAAAATCTAGAATGAGAATCAATACGTTTATCGATTGGATGTGAGTAATATATGAAATATCTCATTTGTACTACAATAATTTAGAGAAATTAACCGGTGAAGGTCAATATCCGATTGGATTAAAGCGATAGGAAGATGGATCAATTTAATCAAATAATTGAATTATTTAATTAAAATGTTAGTGAGAGAGGTCCTGTTATATGAGAAAATAAAAAAGTTAACATGGTAAAGTTCTGTTTTTTTCAATAGTTAAAACTTACTGTCCAACCACCACTAGACATCTCACAATAAACTTCAAAACCAGAGCTTTCAGCGGGATAAATGGTATATGCTCCGTTATTTGTTCTGTTTGCTGCGTACAGATCAGAACAATCTATCGGTCCACTGCGGGTACATGTAAGACTATCGCCTTCAAACCATTCGTTACAGTAACATCTACGGACATCATTCCGCTCCTCGCAGGTTGCGTCTGCGCTACAAATGTAACTCTCAGTTGTAAGTACGTTACTGTTGCAAGTTATCCGTAAAGAACAGTCAGAATTAATGTATGATTCACCTTCCTGGAAAAGATAAACGTTAAACGACATATTCCAGTGAAATTAAAATCAATGTTTATTTGGTACAACGCTCGGTAACGCTCTTTGAGTAAAACTGAATTTCTACTATTAAATGGTTGTGAGCGTTTTAAATATATTAGGTAAAAGTTCATCATTCTGGGTGTAATTGCTTTGGATGCCTTGTATTTTGCTAGGTCTCAATTAGAAGACCTTTGCAAGAACATGTAAAACCGAAATGGAAGTGAAGATTAACATCATCAATTATTATGAGAATTAATAACATATAAATTAAAAAGTAAGGTTAATCAATTGAAATCCAAGATTTTATGTTATAGCATACTTTTCATGTTATATATTAAGATTTGTCTACGGCATCAAATAAACTTACTGCTAATACGACGCCTTCCCCTTGGACGTGACAGCCACATTGCTCTTTAGGTATGCAGCTGTCTCCAAGAATCATGTGGTTTTCTGGACAAAGACATCTCTCTGGATCCGCTGGATCCGGTATGACACAATCATTTGGATTCTCACAAGTTCTTTCACATGTATTGTCATAATTATCCTTGTTGGATGAGCACCAGGTGAAGTTTAAATCTGGGAAATTGAAACCACAACGAGTTAATCCTAGCTTGAAGTGTTAGCTCACTGTGATGACATTACGTTATTAGCGAATCGTGTTACCATCGCAATGCTCTGGCCGCTCGGAACCTTTCCTGACTTTTAACATAGGATTAAATTTAAGCCGGATTTTTTATTGTGAAGGCTCATTCAACTTATACTCATTTATGTCACATACAAAAATAATATTACATTTTCAAGTATTCGACTATTGGAGTCAATCAATATAGTTGTGTATGATAATCATTTCCTCCATTGAAACTTTTCTTAAAGCATTCTTCAATTTTCGTTTTGAGTACAAAGATATAGAGAAAATATATTTTATAAAAAGTCTAACCTGTTATTCCATCGACAACACCAAGACTTGTTATAGAATAATTCCCCCATTCATCGGCGATGCGAAAGTTGTCGTATGTCAAGGAATATGACTGGCCTGCATAATTCTCTAGCTCGATGCGCAGCTGGTAATTCTTTTGGTTTATCAAGTGAGCTAACGTTTCATTACCAATCAGAAATTCACTGCCTAAGAAACCAATTCCGTTTTTGTATTCGTCCCAGGTTCGATTAAAACCGATGGATCCATCAAAACGTCGTTGTATGACCTGAAGAATTAAAAAAATATAGGTAGACAACTAACGGATACATTTCATCAACTTATGATCTTAACCTTATAGCCAAAATTTGCGGCCCACCTCAATAAATACAAATAGGATAGAACACATTTGTGATGTTGCGTTATATCTTATCCTAATACATATCTAGATCACTAGCCTAGGTGTGCAGAGAAAAACAAAGTTTTATAATCGTATTAAATTCCAATGTAATTACTCTGGGTAGTTTGGTTTCCGATATTAGGCTTCAAATATTCATACATCGTACAAGGTATATAATCCGACACACTGTAAAACTAAAATGGACTGAAAATTCTAATGTGTCCTACAAAGTGTGTCTTGGAGAGTAACATCTGTGATTGTAAGTGTTTACGTCTTGAAATATATTACTTACTGTCCAACCTCTAGATGTAGTGATATGATCACAATATGTCTGAAATGGTTCCGGATACTGGTCAGGTTTAATCAGGTACACACCGGATTTGGCCTTGGTAGAAGAGCATTGGTTAAGTACTTCATGACAATCCCTTGGATACTCCGGAGTTTGGAATAGAAAATACTGCAAGTCTACCACAACAATAATGTAAACAAGAAGATGAGAACAAATCGTAAAACTGTTGCAGATACAGTTCCATATGTAAAGAATTGTTTCAAGAGAAATATAATATATGGCTACATGGCAATACATTTGTTTAAACTACACAGTAAACATGACGTGGTTACTACTATGAACCATAAGAAAGGGTATTCAATCATTTTTGACTAATATTCATGGAGGCTAATTTAAGCAAGTATATTTTATTTGAAATGTAAATCTAACGCAAAGAACTACCGTGAATCTGTGGCGACATAGTCACAGAAGCAAACATGATTAACAATAGCTTTCCTCGACATGAGGGTATGATTTGGCCCTATTTTCACCTGTTTTACAACAATCAAACGTTCATCAGCACTGACCTGAGATTTGAAAGTGCCAAATTATTAAACAAGCCTACAGTATGCAAGTCTCAACAAAGTGCGTGTTTTTGTCCCTTATGTTACTGTTACTTGCCATTTAGCCTCTGAAGAAGATCCTGCTAGGATCGAAACGTCAAGGCCAACTTACTTTGCCCAAATGACTAAGAAGTATCAATAAATATAATCGGAACTATTTTTATTGCTTGAAATAAATATTGACTACTGACTTGTATTTCTTTCAGTTTTATTATCGCTGAGTATCTACAATTTACCCCAAATCAGCGATAAAACTACTTCAATACACAGTGCAAGGAAATTATTGAGAATTGTAAATCATTATTTATCTATTAAATTAAAATATGAAAAAGTACCACATATGAAGTACATCTAGATGGTTCCTTTCTAAATTAAACTTTTTCCGAACTATTATTGAGATGAAAAAGTATGTTAATTGGTTAGTTCTCGGTAGTTTATATTAACCGTTACCCCTACAGAACGAAAACTTACTTGAATCGTTGACTCTTGTGCTTGACGATATCTGAGGTAACGAAATATTAAAAGGAATGTATGATTAAGTGAAGTGCAGTGAAACATTATCGAGTTAAGAAGGTAGTACGAAGGTCAATGTATCACAATATAGAATACTTACGCCAATCTGTTACACCTTCACTTTAACAGAGCCTATCATTTTAAGTTTAAATATACAGCACAGAATTTTATAGCTCATTAACATCAAATCTGATTTCGCTGTTGATTTAAATAAATGAACTATTTCCAACTTGTAAGTTATTATAGAGAAGGGTGTTAAGAACAGAAAGAAAATGTCACATTCCAAATTCTTAGCAGTAATATAATGTTTTGCAATCTTAGCATATCTTTAACATTGATTTTACTGCTTATAAGCATAGCTAATATTGAAAGTAGGTTTTATTGAATAACTTTAATTATTTGAAAATATGATGATATGTCTGTTTGCATGTCTTCTAATACTTCTTATTCTCATTACTATACATAAAATAATCATAGGTCACCATACACTAACTTAATTAAACGATCATTACTACGATAAGCAGATGAAAGTAATAATTCCCTTTGCATTATGCTAATCTAAATATGAATGACATATTATCTGAGAAAGCGAAAAAAAACCTACAATATATTATTGAAAAAAAAGTAAAAGTACAAACATCAGCATTATCTATGGATTAAAAACAAATTGAAACTTTACCCACGTCCTTAAAAAGAACATGTATCCGACTGTATATTTTCCCGCATAATATATGTTTTTTGCAGTAATGATTTTTTTCTTTGCAGGTGTGTTGTGAATTATAAATATAAAAAAAATAGTAGATATAATTACGCGTTTATCATAATAAAAGAAATACAAGAATTTTGATGACCGCCAAAGTTGTTTGGCACGCTCCCAAGTTGCATATTATTGACCACAAGTGGTAAGTTTTACCTTTTTACCTTTTCGGATACTAAGAACATCTCTTAAAAACGGTGATTTCAAGATTTACAACGTTTTGAAATGTGTTCGTGTCCCTCATACGAATCCGATTACCTATCCTATTACCAACAATAAAAAGGTCTCTATTTTGCAAAAACTATGCAATTCAAGAATTTAACATTTTCTGTTTGGAAACTTAAATTAAAAAAAAAATGAATATATTGCAGAAATCTTGAACGATGTGCAAACGTATTCTAGTTACAATATTCATCAAATTGTATTCTATTTTCACAATGAGAAACTTTATTCTGTCCTTCTTGAAAAGAAATGAAAACAATTCATGATGCGTAAACTTTGATCTCCTAGTGGTGTTCGTATAGTAAGCTAAGTGCAATTATCTATGGCGGGAAACTGGATATATTATGCTAATGAGGTACTTATACACTGAGACAACTTGCAGTTTACCCTCAAAAGCTTGAAAATAGCCAAGTTTTGAAAATATGTCAAAAAAAAGAGCTACAAATATGCATAAAAATTGAAAATTCATCCGTTGTGAAGAAAAATAGTGTTTATTACGATACGTACAAGCCACTTGATTGACTTTGACAAGCATCAGCAACACAATTGATCTTTTTTGTCTTCAACATCACAAAACACGTTTACGTTTTATGCCCCAGCTACTGACGCTAATTGTCAACATTCGTTCGCCTGAAAACTACAACTGAATAATATGTGAGTACGACATTTGTTGTTAACTCCAACGACTTTTTGCGACAACAACTTTTTGCTTTATCATAGAATATAAGTCGAGTTCTTTAGAAGTATTGTACTCAGAACGTATGCAATTATTAAGGCTTTCAATGTGCATACATGATGCAGAGTCATTTGTAACCTACAAATACATGGTTAAAGTCATAATTTATATTTTTATCAACAAAAAAAGAGTTTAAGATCGGAGTAGAAAATAAAACTTTATTTTACTCCTGAATATTGTTTTTCAACTAATCTAAACTTTATTACCTAAACTAATAAAAGGATAAACATCTTTACAACACATGTGATGGAACGATTGCTAAATATTACGATTCACGCTCAATCAAAATAACCTCATGTTTAGCAAAAGACAAGTTAGCGTATCCATAACGAAAACTGTTTTGATTACCCTTTTGTGCACATCAGCAAAAATGGATACTCTTTCGGCAACTGTACGTTTATACTGTATCTATTTAAGACAGAAAACCACACTTGAACGCCCAGAACATCCCCGTGAACCCTAAAATAGTTCCCATGGAAACACATACTGCTTTATAACAAAACGTGCATGAATATTTTTGTTGACCTTTGGTTGGCGTAATTCTCTGAAGCATCCTAAATTAAGGATAACACATAATATCATAACGACACATATTTTTCTTTTCTTCTCTTGAGGAAGTGTCATTTGACGCCGCGGCGCAAAGCTTTGTATGAAAGAAAGTAAGATACTACGTTGAAGGAGGAAATAATTCAGATTTATTGTATAAAATGCCCGATCCCTCTAATTAAGTAAGACATCACATTTATCCTATTGAATATAACATATTAGAATTAGTTAGTATTTTATTTGTGCATTGGTTCAGGACAACTCTTACATAGTTAACATGTGCTGAGATAACCCGATAATTCGTTAATTAAGCATGTTGGGAGAAAGAAGCTAATGATATACCAGTCGTGCAAAAATTATTCTTCAAAACGATATTTTTGTCAAAGTAGTTATGATAAAATCTAAGTGCCTAAATAAACGATATCTGTTAAGAAATGATAGGTAACTGGTCAGCAGACACATCAAATTTCAAATACGACTTCTCGGTAAACAATTTATAGAGCTTCTGTAAAGTTATATCCATTTTGAAAATTCTTGACAATCAACATCATCTAGATTCCCTCAAAACAACACGATTTTGAATAATAGCCGTTCTTGTCTACGTAATCACGTGTTGTATGGTAAATTTTTCAATATTTTTAAATTATAGACTTTGCAAGAAAAAAAAAGAGGAAATGATGGCTACAAGCCTGTTTTCTCGACAACTTGACAAGAAAGCTCTAAATCATGAATTATAACATTTCTACAGTTTTTTTCTTATGAAAAACAGAATCAGGAACTTTACAACGGAAACGCACAGCGAGAAGACATATACATTTATTGATTGTTTTGTCTGGAATGATTGAGTAATGTTAATAAACAAGTCTGTTTTACTATTCTTCTTTTTCTTGACATTGGTCTGGAACAATTTTTAAAAACAAATTCTTAGCTTTAATATTTGTTTATTATTGTGGGTTAGTAGACGGTCTTTCTGATGCTACAGGCAACATTTCAAAACTAACAACGTTTCACATTGACTTGTTTTATTTTACTTTATTCTTAATTTCTGTTTACTTTTCATAACATTAAGGTTATTACTTTTGTACTTTATTTTTATTTTGAAAGCCGCGTTCCGTGCAAAATTCTTTCAAGTATGTTGATTATTCGAATATATAAATTTAGTTGATGATTATTACATTGACATGCGTCAAAATCATCCCTATGATGAACGCACATGACCGAATCGAACACATCATTAACAGATGCATGTGTAATACGATGCTATGACCGCCAGAGGGAAACAATACATTGGAGAACAAACACTGTTACCTTAACCCGCAAAATAGTGAAGGGAACGATTTAAATTAAAGGGGTTGATACATTTTAAGAAGGAACATTAAGATTGATATTGCTTGGTCATGAAAACAAATTCCAAGACAAAAAAAAAGAATTATTAAGATAAACATAAAACTGTTGGAGAGGATGTTCCAGTATTGAGCAGGTACACAACGGTGTAACTTGGCTTTCAAATATCGGTTGCCAAATTACCTGAATCAAATATAAGGTGTTTTGGGGATGTTTTGCAAATAAATTTTGATCATTTTAAGATACAATATGTTTCCTCTTGTTTATATGCATGATGAACTGATCAATATATATTCGTACGTAGACATATGTTCCTGTATTGAAGAGTGTGTTACATTAATGCGTTTATTCTGTTATGTTTTACAGATACCTGCCCAGCGAGAAAATTTCAAAGTTGTTGTCAGGTATATATTGTAATACTTAAGATATGAACAATTTTGTAAACGAGAATTGAAAATGCTTGGAATGCTTTTAAAGTTGAATTGATCTATAACTGTTTTTGTAGTTTAAAATTGATTGTTTAATATTTCACACATAAACTGTTACAATACTGAGGTTTTCTTAGCCCATTTGAAAAAGAAAGAAAAACAATTAAGCTATACTGCGTATAGCTGCCAATTTTATGTACACGAAAAACCCACCATAAATTTATGTTCACATATTAAACTTCTGTTTATTAGGAATTATGCTTCTTTCAAATATTAAATCCAACAGATTGATCATATCAGTATAACGTTGTAAATATAGCAAATTGGATATTAAACTGATTCAAAATTTTATTTATCATTTCCGTATGCATATTTGTTCTTTAAAATATCAAAAGCCGAACTTTATTTATTTTATCATACTAGTTGGGCAGTCATTTTGACGGAGAGATACATTTTGTATTTGGAAAATATGAATATTTTTATGAATTGACGGAACAAATTGTCATCGTGAAGAAATATCTTCACAAGTTGTATTATGATATTGTTACTTGTTCTATACATTTTCATTTTAAACTTCATGCGATATTTTCTTTGATTAACAAATGATTAGTTCACAAGTTAATCATAAAGTCATTTTTTTAGCGTAGGTTAATGGATACTTAATCATATGTAGGGTTTTGAAACCCATATGCTCTCGTTACAAGAACGTTTAGGTTTCTTGTAAAACAATTTATAGAGTTTCTGTAAAATTATATCCATTTTGAAAATTCTTGGCAATAAAACCTCGTCTAGACTCAATAAAAACAACACGATTTTGAATGATAGCCGTTCTTGTCTACGTAATCACGTGTTGTATGGTAAAGTTTTCAATAGACTTTGCATGAAGAAACGAGGAAATGATGGCTACAAGCCTGTGGTGTCGACAACGTGGAAAAATAGCTCTGAATCATAAATGGCAACATTTCTACAGTTTTTGTTCTTTTAAAAAACAGAATCAGGAACTTTACAAAGGAAACGCACAGCGAGCAGATATATATATATATATTTATTAATGTTTTTGTCTGGGATGATTGAGTAATGTTAATGAACAAGTGTATGTTACTGTTCTACTTTTTTTGACATTGTTTTGGTAAAACTATTAAAAACAAATCTTTGCATGATTTTTTTTATATTGGTGGGTTAGAAGATGCTCTTTTTGATGCTACAGGCAAAACGGCAAAACTAAGAACTTTTCACATTGATTTTTTTAATTATGCTTTATTTCCTATCACTTTTCATAACATTTAGTGTATAATTGTCGTACTTAATTCTTATTTTTAAAGGAGCGTTTCGTGCAAAATGTTTACTACAAGTGTGTCAACTATTTAAATATTCACATTTAGTTGATGATTATTACATTGACATGCGTTAAAAATCATTCTTATGGTTAACGCACATGACCGAATCAAATACATTTTTAACAGATACATGTGTAATACGATGCTATGACCGCCAGAGGGAAAACAAATCATTGGAGAACAATCAGTGTTACCTTAACCCGCAAAATAGTAAGAGGAACGATTGAAATTAGGAGGTTAATACGTTTTAAAAAGGAATATTAAGATTGACATTGCTTCGTCATGAAAAAAAAAGTTTCAATATAAAATACAGAATTATTAAGATAAACTATTTGTACATAACACTAATGGAAACGATATTTCAGTATAATGCTAGTATAAAACGGTGATACTTGGATTTTAAATATTGGTTGCAAAATTACCTGAATCAAATATAAGGTGTTTTGGGGATGTTTGGCAAATAATTGTTGATCATTTTAAGATACATTCTATTTCCTCTTGGGTATTTTTATGATGAACTGATCAATACATATTCTTACGTACTTGCCTTTATTGAAGAGTGTGTTACATTAATGCGTTTATTGTGTAATTTTTTACAGAGACCTGCCAGCAAGCAAATTTCCAAGTTGTTGTCAGTTATATTTTGTAATACTAAACATATTAACAATTTTGTGAAAAGCCAATTTGAAAGTGCTTGGATTGCTTTAATGGGAACTGTTACAATACTGAGGTTTTCTTAGCTCAGTTTGAAAATAAAAAAATAAAAACGTTTCAGCCATACTGCGTAAAGCTACTATTTTTATGTACACGAAAAACCTATCAATACTTTAATTTTGATATTTTAAACTTCTGTGTATTAGGAATTATTTTTTCGAATACTAAATCCAACAGATTGATCATATCAGTATAACGTTGTAAATATAGCAATTTAGATATTACACTTATTTAAAAGTTTAATTATCATTTCCGTATGGATATTTGTTCTTTTAAAAATCAAAAGCTGAACTTCATTTATTTTATCATACTAGTTGGGCAGTCATTCTGACGGAGAGATAAATTTTGTATTCGCAAAATATGAATTATTTTATGAATTGAAGGAACAAATTGTCATCGTGAAGGAATAACTTCTCAAGTTGTTCTTTGATATTGTTACTTGTTTTATTCATTCGCATTTTACATGTCATCCGATATTTGCTTTGATAAACAAACAATTCGTCCCTTGTTCGTTTTGAGAAATGCCTTGTTAAAGATTTCGCAGTTTTTTATGCACGTTTTTGCACTGAAGGAGACGACTTGTTTTAGTGATTTACTTGCAATGCTAACTATATAGATAAGGGTATGTGCTCCAAAAGAAATTGGAGCAAATTAATCATCCCTGTTGTTTCAATAACCTTTCAAATTCATTCGTCAGTACGCAAAACTAATGCGAACATTAAGGAAACAAAATTTGTCTATTCGTCCCACATTCGTCACTACGTATTACATAATTGTTAAGAAATTACCGCGTTAAGATT
>JAIPMN010033040.1:0-10572 GCA_020650975.1 Apostichopus californicus
AGAACCTAGTCACATTTAATGAGTGTTGTATTGCTGCGTGCAGTGACGTCAGACTTAAAAATTCTAGAGATGAAAATTATCCATCGATATTTTCACCAATCAAACATTTATGACTGAGACAGTGTGAAAGAGAACACTGGAGGCACGGTAGATTCATTTCGCTTTATATGTTTTTATCTGTCTGAATATTCTCTATTTTAAAATTGATAATGTTCATTGATTCACAAGACAAAGACTTCTATAAGGAGAGCACATAGGGGTCTACATGCAGAAAAAGAAGGACAACAATAATTAGGAAATAGGATGCATGCATGATAGTAGCAACTACAAATTCTCTGTGCGCTTGGCGCGCACAAAATGTACTTCTACTATGATATTTTTACGCATTTCGCATGCATGGCATGCAGCTCGCTAGAACAGATGTTTGCGCGCTTCGCGAGCGTTTTTATCCTTAGTTCCATGCATTCTTGATAAACATAATGCAGGCTAGACCAGCAATCTCGGCACTTCAACATGATCTATGCGTGTCATAATGTACCACTCTAAAAGTGCGCCATTCTGCTCGAAGAATAAATATTTCAACAAGTTTTTCGAACTTGTCACTCTGGGAAGAGTGCTCTCTTAATGCAAAAGATTGAAACTAGTGACCAATCAAATAACAATTGAAAAGCGTTCAAGATTTTCAATCTAATATATTGATAATCAATCATATTCAATTCCAATTTTTCAATCCAAATTTCCATTGGTCCCTACTTTCAGTCTTTTAGATTGATTTTCAATTTGTTGATGTTAGAGAGTGATATATGTATCAAAATCATCACACAATAGATACATTTATCATTCAGACTTAGCCTATAATTATATCACAATATTACTTTCATTTATTTGATTCATTGAATACGTATTTTTTTCTATATCATTAATTGCAAGTGTAGCTTTAAACGTTTAATGAGGTAATAAACACCACTTTGTAAATGTATATCAAATGGGCGAGCCAGTGTGCTCGTCTTCCAATATAAGAGAGCCTGCACATAAGCAGAAGGTCCATGCAGGTTCGAGACCCAGTGGAGCTGCAGGTGGTCGATTGTTCGCCAGTTTGAAATCTCATTGATTTAATGAAGTTCTATTTTCTGAAATATTATTTCATGCTTTATTTTACACTATGTATATTCTTTAAAAAAATCTAAATTGTGTGAAATTTCTCCGTTTTCAGTCTCCTAAAATACAGTCGTTTTGCTATTTAAGCTTTTCAATGCAATGGTGTTCATATGTTTTACTACATTGCAAAATTATTACATTGGGTTAATTAACAGTGGTTAATTAGATCTCTATGTAAGTAGACCAAAGTAAACCCATATCTCACTCCTTTATATGCGAAAGTCACTCTCTACAGGGCAGACATGGTTTACACACAGAAAGCGGAAATAAATCAATATATCACTAATGCACGAGAATCTCGCATGAAGATACTCGTTCATATCTTTAACTTCGCGATTTTTTTTCTCAAGTGAGTTGGGCCTGTTGGTTATGCTAATATAAAATAATATCCTACACACGCACACTTTTTTGGTAATAAGCGTTAAAAAATCGTCCCAATTGGGTGCTCCCGATTGACAATTATCTGTGGGCAATTGTCCGGGGGAAATTGTCCGGGGGAAATTGTCCGGGAGGGTAATTGTCCGGGGGGTAAATGTCCGGGGGGGGGGAGTCGACCGGGATGGAAATTGTCCGGGGGAGAATTTTCTGGGGTGGGAATTGTCCGGGTGGGAATTGTCTGGGTGGGAATTGTCCGGGGTAATTGTCCAGGGGGGGAGTTGTGTGTGGGGTAATTGTCCGGGTAGTAATTGTCCAGGGGAAGTTGTCCGGTCACCAGATATATATACATCCTGGAGAATAACTCCTCGTCGTTGGAAAACTGCAGATCCTTAAATAAAATTGTCGTTACTTCAGTATGGGGACCTCGCCCCCCCCCCCAATTAGAGTCTCTAAGGAATTTTTGTTTTTCATCTATGATATATTAATTAAAATAACAAATCAAAACCAGAGAAAGTGTTCCATTACGATAATTAGACGAAAGTGCTGGAGTACGAGCATGGAAGGGAGGCTTCATTTAGTTTCATGTTATTTGTACCAAACCTCATGTTATTTGTACCATACCTCATGTTATTTGTACCATACTGCATGTTATTTGTACCACACCTCATGTTATTTGTACCATACCTCATGTTATTTGTACCATATCTCATGTTATTTGTACCATACCTCATGTTATTTGTACCATACCTCATGTTATTTGTACCATACCTCATGTTATTTGTACCATACCTCATGTTATTTGTACCATACCTCATGCTATTTGTACCATACCTCATGTTATTTGTACCATACCTCATGCTATTTGTACCATCCCTCATGTTATTTGTACCATACCTCATGTTATTTGTACCATACCTCATGTTATTTGTACCATACCTCATGTTATTTGTACCATACCTCATGTTTTTGTACCATACCTCATGTTATGTGTACCATACCTCATGTTATTTGTATCATACCTCATGTTATTGATGCCATACCTCATGTTATTTGTACCATACATCTTGTTATTGATACCATACCTCATGTTATTTGTACCATACCTCATGTTATGTGTACCATACCTCATGTTATTTGTACCATACCTCATGTTATTTGTACCATACCTTGTGTTATTTGTACCATACCTAGTGTTATTTGTACCATACCTCATGGTATTTGTACCATACCTCATGTTATTTGTACCATACCTCATGTTATTTGTACCATACCTTGTGTTATTTGTACCATACCTAGTGTTATTTGTACCATACCTCATGGTATTTGTACCATACCTCATGTTATATGTACCATACCTCATGTTATTTGTACCATACCTCATGTTATTTGTACCATACCTCATGTTATTTGTACCATACCTATTGTTATGTGTACCATACCTCATGTTATTTGTACCATACCTCATGTTATTTGTACCATACCTCATGTTATTTGTACCATACATCTTGTTATTGATACCATACCTCATGTTATTTGTACCATACCTCATGTTATTTGTACCATACCTCATGTTATTTGTACCATACCTCATGTTATTTGTACCATACCTTGTGTTATTTGTACCATACCTAGTGTTATTTGTACCATACCTCATGTTATTTGTACCATACCTCATGTTATTTGTACCATACCTCATGTTATTTGTACCATACCTCATGTTATTTGTACCATACATCAAGTTATTTGTTAACTAATTATTCCTTTAAGCGTATTGATTGGACAATTCCTATTGTATTGAGAAGACATGAACTATTCGTATGGAACACCCATTGTATCCTGCACTTAAGGTATTTGAGTTAAAGCCAACAGAAATTTACACAATCCTCATATCTTGCCCCCAAAAGTGGAATAATGCCCTTCAGTTTTGTTTTCTTTGCTTTGCTTTGCTTTGCTGTAATGTTTATTTAAACAGAATGACTTGAATCCTCTTTGTAGATTATTGTTAGTAACATAAGTTTTCAAATATTTTATTAACCTTTTACTTTCTTATCTTTACGTTCATATTGTTGTACATATTTTTTTTATTTCTTAGTCTTTGGTTCTCCTATTGATAACTATTTTTTTTTTATTTCTACTGGCGATAACGGAAATGAAATGAAAAATATATGCGCCGGACTTTTTGTAATAGGTTCGAGTTACATATTTCTTACGGAAGCTCTAAGTGTACATGTTATTTGAACAAACGTATTGCAACATTATAGTAGGAACTATGCATCTGACCGTTTGTAATTAGCCTCAGAAGGCGATGAGAATAGAAACAACTTCAGTCCCAATTATCACATGTATAAGAAAGTGAAGCTAGTATATATATTTGTTCCGATTTGTTCCGATGCTGGTTAAAGAGCAACCAGATTTCAAATGAGTTCAAGCATCTATTCAAATTATAAAAAAATCATCAAACAGATGAAAGCTTTTGAGTGCTATTTGATGGCCATTAATTCGATACTGTTAACAGCCATGTAAATGTTACATTCGTTAAGTTAATCTTGTCATCCAACCATTGCTGTAAACGGATCATCCAGCTTCCCCAAAGGAGAGTCTGTACATCTAATATATATTTTTTTTAAATGCAGAAAGCAATGCAGACAAAGGCTTAGAATAAATATGTATCCGTGACGCAGTATCTTGAAAAAAAAAAGATTCATGTGCGTGATCTTTTTCAACATTGTTTCCGTATACAGCGTCACAATATACGTGTCCAGTTATTTGGTTACCATGGTATCTAGACAACATAAAAAAGCAGTAGTATAATTGCTCGCACATGCTGACTGGTATTATGGTTTGTTGTGTAAATTTGCGTTAAAGTGTTTTAGTCACAGCTCCACCGAATCATCGGTAATGATTTACTCCACAGAGCGAATCTGGAGCCACTAAAAATATATTTGCAAGATCTTCTTCTACAGTTTATTCCAAACCACGAATATAATATTTTCACAAATTACAAAATATTCTTCAATTATATTACATTTTATCAATACCGTATCACCTCTTCCTTCAATTATATTCAACCGCCAAAATGTCCAGCATTTGCACTCTGGAAAGCGGTGAGTCTGATATTCACAAGCAATTTCGTTTATCTATATATGCACTCCACACTCAAATAATAGGCAATAAAAACCAGTGTCTGGTATGACTTTAAAACCATACTAAGAACAACAATGTTGAATCGCGCTGCTTCGCATCGGTCACCATCCGTTACACTACCAGTTCATCCTCATTTCTGACCTAGAAACTACAGGTATTTAATGTCATTTACACATTAGTGCACGTGGAACCGTCGCAGGAACATTTACCTTGATAAATTTGAGTTAATAATTGAGTAATATTGTACTTAGAAGAAAGAGTAGCAAAAGTGTACTTCTGTACTTTGTGTTGTTTTTGCTACAATCTGCTGGTAGCAAACTTGACCGTTAAAAGGAATGAGAAGGACTTGAAAACATAATGTTACTTCAGTCCACCAGGGAAGATTAAAGTAATTTTTGTAACAACAAATATCTAAGACACTACATGTGTGGGACACAATTTGTCTAAATCTGGATAAACGACAAATAATTCACTAATTATGAACAGTCACGTGTTTGTGACAACATATCTAGATATCTTAGTTAGTTGCAGGGTATCCAAAAATTCTGCGAATAGTTCACGGTTTGGTCAATTAACAACCTATGTAGTAAAAATATGCAGCTTTATTTAATGGAAGACCATCTTTTCCTAACACCAGAGAAAACGAAGACAGTGAGCTATTACCAGTGAATACCAGGGAGCTTGCTACAAAGACAAATATGCAAGGGCAGCCACAGTAAGCTACAGGGTCGGCTAAACGGACTGTTGTTACGACTGCTGTATGTGTCATGATAAACATTTGCCCCGAACTTAAATGAACATAAACAAGAACGGTGTAACATGATTGACAACATTCTACGGTTTCATATTTAATGTACATTGAGCTGGTGACGTAAAAGCGGGATATGTTCAGTACATTCATTTAGGTGAAAACATTATTTGATTAAGATATTTGTTAATATCATTGATTTTTACTACGGCTAAGTTTTGGTTCAGAAGAATAATACCAATGTTTCACGAGGATTTATAGTGGTATGTTGGAAACGTTAAGCAGCGTCGTTTATGTCAATTATGTTGCATCAAAGTCATACACGCTAATAGTGTTCTACTAAATGTTGAAATGCTATGCTCGGTTATTAATTATCATACCAATGCTCGTGATTTACTTACAGACTTTCATTTAAAAAATTATTTCAAAGATATGTATTTCTGTTCACTTCCAGATTTGTATAAGTTTGTTTCTACTTTTGGAATAAACGTGATACAAACGTTTAAGTGAGTCGCTCCTCTATTATTTGGCGCCCTTAAGTCTCCACCCAATCCTAGATACCAACAATAAGTAATGAATGAGGCTGGAAGGTGGCAAGAAACTCTCATTAATACTTGAAGTTAATTATCGAGATAAAATAAACACTTAGCCGATGTCAAAGTATGAATATTTGAATCAGATTATCATTTACCGACTGTACCGTAGTTGTAACAACTCTACTCCAACCCCCCCCCCCCCCACATCCACCCGGATCCTGACTCCTTCAAAATCGGCTAATGTATGTATTTTTGTATCTGTTCAAAACACACGGGATATAATACGAATATTTGTCTTATATCCATATTTTATCAAGTGATTGCACATTTTTTGGTTACCATGGTATCCGTACAAGATAACAACGACGAGTTAGTAGAGCCACACATATATACTACAGAGTTTCTTTGTGTTTTCTAATTTATTCCAATTTTACACGAATTCAATAATTCCACCCAACCCACCTCCCACCCCCTCCCAACCAAAAAGAGTATTAGATCGGAACCCTTGAAATGTCAGTAATTAAAATAGCTCCTCTTTCCTTCAATACAATTTTCATTCCGAAGAATATACCAGAGTTTATTGGTTTAAAAAAAAACGGACCCGTCCTTTCATTATATCTAAGCCTGCGTGGACTCACACACTTATGTCAGTGACGTATACACTAATCTGGATTAATCCTAATTTAAGCAAGTGATCCTTCAAATCCCCTGAAGCTTTCTAAGGAACACAGTTAATTTATTAGCAAGAAATAATTCACAAGGAAGAATACCATCATGGATATTTCTAAGTTCTGCACTTTGTGTTTTTTTTGCTACAATCTGCTGGTAACAAACTTGACCGTAAAGGAAAGATAAGGACCTTGAAAACATAATGTTACTTTATTTCACCAAAATCACACCATGAAAGATAAGAGTAGGCAGAGATATTAAAGGTTTGGAAACAAACAAATAAAAAATGACAATAAATTCGTGGGACACAGCATTGTATGAATTTAATTAAACGACATATAACTCACTACTAACTAGCAGTCATGTGATTGTAACAACATACACAGATCTCTTAATAAGGTGCAGTGGTATCCAGTTTCGTGTGAATATTATATGGATTGGTTTACGTTATTACCTATTACGTAGCATGCAACTTTATTTTAATTTTATTAAAACGTTTACGTAGTGACTTAATTCTCAACATTATTTGAGTTAAACGCTACGAAAGTATAGAAATCAACTTAAAATAAGTTTTTACAGTCAGATTCCACATATATCTGTTCCTATTACTAACTTCCAAATTGTCCCCATCACCATCCTGTGCATTTGACCAATTCGCAAAGTATCAAATGGTTACATTTAATTTGATTAGTAATTACTTGAATCAAGACCAACAATCTAAAGTAATATATCTGTTAGTGTTATAATGCTGCATGGAAGACCCACGTCTCACACCAACAGAAATAACTAAAAATATAAACATGACCAGTTAAAACCAAGGAGATGCTACAGTAAGATACAGGGTCAGTTAAACGGACTGTTTCGAATGTTGTTATGTGTTATGATGAAAAATTACATAGACATCACAAGAACAAACCTGTTCAATATGAATTATAACATTATACGGTTTCATCTCAGAATAAACGTTGATTTTTAGATGCAAATTCACAAAATTTGGATATTGATAAAACGGCATGTGTCAAAACGATCTTTTAGCTATATCTATATGTTTACAATATCAAACTGACATGGATATTGTATATAATATAGAACTGATGAGATTCATTTAGACCATGTTCGCACACAATATTCCATCGGCTCTTTCCACCCCCCCCCCCCACCCCTTGAAAGTATAGGAACGGGAAGGTATCTGAAAATTCTTTCTTTACGTCAGAACTTCTAATATTGCCAGCAACACGTAATGTATCACTATATTGATTTATGTAAACTTACTGAAAACAGTGCTAGGGCAGCATAACGCAAACAAGCTGACCAGACTTGCATTACTAGCAATAGCTGAATGAAAGGTGATCAAACAATTTACCTGCCATTGACCGTTTTCTAGATTCAGACGACGAGTCTCGTTACTGAAGGTATCAATCCAAACTGATGAAAAACATAAAAGAGAGATATGTTAATAATAAGTGCACACTTAATATTTGTTGGTCTGGAATGAAATCATAAACATTATATTCACGAGGTTTCTGCTGGCTCTCGATGATAACTTCATATTAGCTGAGTAATCAATCTAGTTGATTCCTTAATTTGGATATTATTAGTTTGCTATCATGATCATCTCAGTATATAGTTGATCAGTTTACAACCATCATCCTCTTAGTTCTATAACCAATCAGGTTAGAATTGTTATCATCTTATTTACATATGTGATCAATTATACTAATGAAAGCATATGTTCCCATTCAAACAGAAACGAACCAAATCATGCATAGTCGAGTATTCGATGCTCGGATCAAGAATAATAATCCATGAGACGATGAACGCATCAGAGAACACTCAACATCAGTGACGTCATCACAAATCACGAGAGCCATAATTAAACACTGTTTAAAAATAATTGTTAAAAGATGAAAAGGGGATTTGTTTAGTAGCAAATTTAAAGTTAAATTATGTACGTAAAAGAATAAAAAAACATTTTCATAACAACGCAACCAGTCTCCATGTAAGAGGACTGCTGGATTTAAGGGCATTCCAGTACGGTAAAGGGAGGTTACTTTTGTTTTACACTCAGGGTTCCTTGTTTAATGTTCTTCAAACTGTACTAAGATAAATCATAGGTGTAGGAACACGGTGCAGGTGATAGCTGACACATCGCTTTGCAAAGTGGAAAGGAATCAGGAGTTGGGAGGGGGGAGGGTTGTGGGACAGGAATACGTTATGAGATTGTCAGAAAATTAAGTCTAAATATCGACGGTTTAGAAGATTCTAAATGATGCACATATTGACTACATCGTCTCTGAATCTCTCTCTAGGCTGTTATCACGAGATAATTTAGTAGCTATTATACACACATCTGTCTAAAATAGTCAAACATGTCATGGATCGAGGCAAACGTGTTGTATACACTAACTACCTATGTTTTTAAGATTGATCAATCATGACATCATCAGCAGTGACGTCACTCCACCATTAACAATGGGAATCTCGATGTGACACAGAACAATGAACGAGGGTGCAATGTGTACGAGTCCGAGAAATGATGTTGAGAGGTGGAGATAGAGAGGTTTGTATGTATTTACATTACTATTAATTAATTTAAATAATGAATGTAGATATAATCTTAGTATAGGTGTGTTATTGTACAGAGAAATGAAACATTTGATTGCTCGTGATGTTTGTAAAGCTACCCGGTTTCAAGATATTCAGCTTTATATTACAACGCATTAGTGACGTCATCAAAGATCATGAAAACCACTAATTTATATATTGATAATAGAAAAAGACTAAATGTATTTGGAATTACTTTATTGAGTTAATTTATAGAGCTACAAGACTAGACAAATTATCGTTATAATCACGTGATCACAATTCCGATGTCCTGAGAGTATGTCAGTTGTGTAAGCTAAGGTTTAAACTGTATATAGTAAGACTAAATACATCAATCTCTATTTTTCCCTTACATGCACCGGACAGATACCCCCAGACAATTATCCCCGGACGATTACCCACCCCCAGTCCATAACCACCCGGACGATTAACCACCGGACAATACCCCCCCCGGACAAATGCCACCCGGACAATCCCCCCAGGACAACTACCACCCGGACAGATACCCCCCGAACAATAGCCCACGAGGAAAAAAAAATACCCGGACAACTACCCACCCGGACAAATACGTCCTCGGACGAATACCTCCTAGACAAGTACCCCCCGGATAAATACCCCCGGACGAATATCCCCCTGGACATATGCCGTTAACTATGGGGGACGGATGCAGCGACGGATACGCAGGTCTTTTTTAGAGTTTAGTTTCCCGCGGGCCTCAACATATACCCTGGTCGCTCGGGCAACTGCGAGCGCATATTTACAATTGGATCAGGGTGCCGGTTAAACTAGGAAGTTGTTATGGAACAAATCCCTGTTTAAACTGGCACCACTAGGGTCGTCGTGTGCTCTGGCACTTACAACCTCCTCCCGACTTTTTAAAAAGATTCGAGTTTTCCATATATAAGCCCCCAAAACTCCTGGATAGTGCTTGAAAACGGACCGAGGCCCGGGCAAGATAGGTGGGGACGGCGGTTGAAGAAGCATAGCATGAGGGGGGGTGCGGGGTGGGGTGGGGCATTGGTCACTGATGGAAGTAACTAATAATTTACTATTAGTTATAGTGACACTATTCTGTATTATTTATCTCCGAACAATTCCGGCTTATTGCGACTTTTAAGTTTTCTTCTGAGTAATTTTACTTGATGATTTGTTATGTTATGTTAGTTTTTGTATAGCGCTTTATATGGCACTATCAAATTTGGTTATATCAGAATATTATTCGATATATTAGATTAAGAAAATTTGCTTTCATGGCCCTAATAGGCTTTCGTACTACGGGGTTCACCAGCTAAAGGTCCGCTTGGTTCACGGGCTCGGGCGGGGGGGGGGGGGGGG
>JAIPMN010033042.1:2959-15089 GCA_020650975.1 Apostichopus californicus
CACCCCCCCAAAAAAAATAACGACTCTAGCATTCAGTTACTTTGTTGTCTCAAAGCCACTCACATGGTTCACAAAATATTGATCAAGAATGAACAAGAAAACCAATGTCATATGTGAAGGGAGCCACCAAAGTCTTCACCATGGGATGCTACATAACAGCGGTAACGAAGACACCCATCTTGGATATGGTCAGTGGTTGTTATGAGCATCTTGGCAGAAGAATGAACCCAATCCCGTTGCTATGACCCTGGACAACAAGGCCCCCTCTTTGACAGTTCTTTGGTCCATTCTCTCTTCCTTCTCTGAGATCTTTTTGATTCTTCTCTGTTATTGACAGTCCGAGGAATTGATGAACATTCCAGGAAAGTCACCATAGACCAAGGAGAGGTTTATCCTTCCTGCTACATCTCGATGGTTCATACTGCCATCTAGAGATTCACTTGTCCTTCTCTTCGTTGATTGGTCGGTCCTCACCGATTGACGATTTCTTCTTGAGAGGAATGATCACTACGCTGTTCTTGGCTTCTTTGATTCTCCACCATCTTCCCAGCTTGTGTTCCTGACCGACGCCAGCGACGAGCGAAGCACCATCGGCTGAAAATTGGAGGCAGTTGACGAATCCCACCTGATGGAAAATCAACAAGAGAATTAACGATGCAGAAAGATAAGATTCTATTGTCAATCCTACAGAAAATAAGACCCACTAAATAGCTGATCTGTGGGTTAGCAGTTTTAATCCATGTTTAAGAAATGGCACAAGTTGGAGCTCATTCACTCTGTCTAAAACAAAGATGTAAAAGTGGCTTTTGAGTACTTCGATTTACTGTTAATCTGCATATATTTAAATGGTATTGCCAAACTTACCAGGGGTATGTCAAAGAGAGGTCTTAGTCCTTTACAACCTTCCTCTGCCCTCCAAAGACGAACTCGAGAATCTTTAGAACCTGCTGAGGCAACGGAAGAGAAGACAGAGACGGACCATTATTTAAAAGTTATTCTGAGATAGTTGGTTTGTATTCAGCGTGTAAGTAAACGTAAGAAATGGTCAAAAATCACTTCTGTCATCATGAGATAACCTGTACGGGGGAAATTGTCTTCATCTCAACCCAGAATAAGACAGGACATTGTGTTATCGGCTGGGTGGATGTGGCAAGATTCTGAACTACATGTTTCTCTTAATTTACCATTAGTGGCAATTTGACAGAGTATTGCATGCTTAAATGAAATATTTCATATCCTAAACTTCATTTCTTTGAAAGGGGCTGTGTGTTTTTTTTTTTTTTTTTTGGGAGGGGGGGGGGGAGTGGGTGTTTCATTTACAGATTCACTATCATTTCAACATATGACAAAGACTATGAGGCTGTTTCAAATCCCTTCCAAATGGATTGAATCATTATCATCAAGTAAACGTTAACTTGAATCCAAAATCATCGCTGCTAGAAGTAGAACTAGAGAGCCTTGATTTATATTTCCCACAGAGGTACTTTTATTTTAATTCCTTGGTTCTGTAACGTATGAGCATTAAGTGGCATTGATTTCAAAAATTCAAAGTGCAGATAACTGGGCGTTAAGTGTATACACCTTCACACTTTTTGTTTGGTAAGAGGTAGCCTGAACCTGAATCAGTCTGTTCTATCAAATAATAAATAATAATAAACAAAACAACTTTAGCAGGATGCTAAATCAGTCATAATGGTTATGGACCAATCGGTAGCTGGATATACTTTATGTACCTGAGGCCAGTAGATCAGTACTATGCAAGGTAGCTAGCGATGATATCCAGTTCTCGTTTGCGATACTTCCCGATTCGTTATGAGCATTGGGTATCACGACCAGGGGTCTCTTCTTATTGAGCGTCCACAATGCTAACGACCTGATGACGAAGGGGAACATGTATGTAGGCATGTTCTACATTATTCTTTTTAATTGACAATGTACATTGTGAGCAGGTAAAATAATGACAACATAATGAAATTCCTACAATCAAATCTTGTTAGCTTATAAAATTAAACTGTCACAAATTCTACCCTGGGGTTTTGTGGGTGCTAAATTCTAAGGGACAATAATTCTGCATAAATGTTATTAAATTTGAGGAATCATTCAGTTAAGGATTAAACACACATTTTCTCAACTATCTGAGTACAAAACCAGTATTATGAATATTAATATGCACCCATCACAGAGAGCTTACAAACAAGACGTAAAATACGCAAAAAAGTTTACCCGTCGTCTGCACCGGAAAAGAAAAATTCTTCGTTGAGGTACTTAACACAGTCAATGCTGCCTCTGAAAGTCAAGCGAAAGTTGTGAATGAAATTAAAATTTGTAAACCAACCGAAACATTCCTCGGGTCGCTTCCAGTGACTAAATTCCGACCGACTCCGGTAAGAATCTTGGAAATAACAAAAACCATTCACAAGTACAATTTCAGGATGACAACTTTGATAATAAAACTACTCTGCTTCACCAAGGAAGAAAGCTCTCCTTGCTTTCCTGTCTGTGAACATCCACCCAAAATTAATGATTCGATTCCTGCTTATTACTTACAAAACTGTAATCATTGAAATACCATTTGCAAAGTCACGAAAGGAAGAATGCGCTACAAGTGAGTTTTAAATTCTCAAAAAGTCAGATCTTACTTGTGGCCCGTGAAAACCAGCTGGGATTCTTCTACCACTTTCCAGATGCGGATAGATTTGTCCCCGCCTCCCGATGTGATGGCTCGCTCCCTGATCAAGCTGTCTACGCTGGTGATTGCCTCCTGATGACCAAACCTGTAGTAACAAAATCGGACAAACAAAATATGCCAAATCACGTCAAAATGCAGTGTACACTAATCTTGTCATTCAATAACTCTTAGAAGCTAAATAGAGATTTCAATTAACTTTCTATGAGGGCAAGAGATAAGCATTGGTTGGGAGCAAACGTTGTTGCAACAGCAGCGTGAGACGTACAAACATAATGGCAGTTGCGCGGCAAAATAACCTTGTTTTCTTTAACATGTAATTTTAAGTCCAATGAAGCGGTAAGAAAATCAAACAGAATTACTCACAGGGTTTCCATGTAGGCGAAGTCATCCACATTCCACAATTTTACAGATCTGTCGTGTGACCCACTGAATAAGAGACTCGTACCTTGCCGGAAAGCCAGGCCCTGTGAGCAAAGAAAGGAACGGCCTTACTACAAATTAGGAACAGGCAATTTACTAAACCATATGGCTTACAAAGAACCTTAAAATAAGGATTAAATGCACATTGGCTGGACTTATGAGGTATTTGGAGGGTGCTGAGAGGTTTTTGTAGTAGCAGGTGGGGGAAGTGAGGGGAATATTTTCATTGAGGTTGTCATGGGTGAAGTGTGAACAATGACAAGCTCTTCCAATAAGTTGGATTGGTTACCAGAACAGAAACAAATCAATTTGAAGGCCTTCAAAAACACAGTGAAACCAAACCTAAAGAAGACAATCTGTAATGTAGATATAAAGTTATGAAGTAGAACATAGATAAATGCAAGCCCTGACATTGTATATACTGAAATAAATTCAACAATTAAATAAAGGGATTTGTTGCTTTGACTATCAATGTTGACATAAAAACTTAGAATAATGAAGACAATTACTTAGTTCCTATCCTTGGAAAATCAGTGAAAATATTTGGCACAGAAAATATGATACCTTGCAGGCACACAGTCTTACCACCCGGCAATGCTATTGATACCTTGCAGGCACACAGTCTTACCACCCGGCAATGCTATTCAAATACTTGAGTGCTCAGCAATGTTGTGTCGGTCCCGGGACAACCTAACAAACTTATATGAACACTTGACAAAACAGTATAACGCATATGATCCGTCTAAACGGTTAACGTAATGTATTGTGAGCTTTTAACAAGAACGTGTTCTCCAAGAAACCTTGGTAGACGTTACATAATACAAACCATACCATTCAAATTAAGGTATGCATAAATTAACATATATCAAACTATATCGTAAACAGATTATTTGGTGGCGCTAAGTAACTATCCAACAAGCAACAGTGTGTGTGTTTGTAATTTTAACATGTTTTTCAAAACCACCTCACATGTTATTCCTAAACTTCTAACATTTGGGTAGAGTATTATTTCTTAGCTTTTCTGACCTGCCTTCAGATTGACTCCTACAAAATCCTTTGACAAACTTCGAGATACAACCGCTTACCGAAATGACATCTTTGTGACCTTTAAACGTATGGAGTAGCTGACACGTACTTGGATTCCAAATATGAATTATTTTATCTTTTCCACCGGTAGCCTACGTAAAGAAAAGAGGAAAGAATAAGAAGTAACGTTTCGAGGATGTTCATGACAATAACCACGATGCCAACAGGCATAGAACCTCAATGCTGAGGAACCCCATGAAAGCTGGTCCAGCTCCTCATTTCAGGCCTAACTTTAAATGAAAAACCATTCAGCTTGTATGTAGAAAGGATTGTAGTTCAAAACAATGAACAATTTACAATGAATTGTAAACCTGTAATGTTTAGGTCATCAAAATTGTAGTTTCCCTCATACTTTTATTTTTTATTTTTGGCCTGGTGCATGTTTGTTGCTTCTGATGAGCTGACGTTAATCACTGTTGTAGACTAGTAAGTCCAGCCATTTTGATATATTTTGAATTACGTTTCTTTATTTAACATTAAAGGGTATACTCGGTTAGTGTAAAGCTAATCTTCCCCAAGGCCCTAACACTACTTTGTTAAAGCTATTGCTGAGGAAAAGATTCTCATGTTACATGGTAAGATGAAAAAACATATTAAGCTCACAACATACACTTGATCAGCTGGCATGTTTGCCTGCTAATTACCATCTTTGCAGGTGTCAAAATTACATTGCTACAAAAAATAGTTTGAAAATGCCATAAAATTTTATAAAAAGGATGACAATGATAAAGGTAATTATTAATATTTGCAACATTACCTCAACATTGTTAACCTACAAACACATACCAGATATTTGTTATTACTTGAGATGGCCATACAGAGCACATGGTCTGTGTGACCTTTGTGCTTGTCCTCTGTGCCCTTACGACCTCCGTGGATGACATGTTCTTTCCTTCTCGTGGCAATGTTCCCTTTCAAAGCAAAACATATCATAACTTAGAATAAATTCAAGATGGCTGCAGCTACAAATAAATACATCATAAATTAATTTTTAATTACTGCTTAGAAGAGGAGAAGCAAGGAAAGGAAGGGCAGAAAGCAAGAGGGAGGGGGGAGGGGAGGGACAAGGGGGAGGGGTAGGGGAGGGACAAGGGGGAGGGGATGGCTGGATGTCTTCTTTCAAATTCAACCACAATGCAAAATACAGCAATAAACAAACCACTGATATTTAAATCAATACAAAATTGAATCTAGTCTTTACAGGGGTTTACTGTTCCCTCGGTTTCTCTTTTAACGCTTCGGATTACAGCTTGATCTTGTTAATAGGTCTCCCTTCCTTTTTTGATCTTTTCTTTATCAGGTTATGGACTTCCACGTTGCATAGCATTTGTTTTGTTTGATAAAACTGCCTTGGACGGATTAAATATTTTGAGGCTAACCAACTTTACACTTTCTTTAAGCTAACCAACAAATACCTTAGTATTTGAGAAAGTGGTCAGATGCTAAAGCATACACTCATGTCCGTCAGATGGGGGCGTTAGCGGAAGCAGGAATGGGAGCAAATTCACACCCCTGCCACGTTATCGTCTGAACACTTATCGAGAAGAGAAGGCTTGAAATAAGCCAGTGTTCATCCACGATCTAACACGGGGTCTCAAATAAGCTACTGTAAGGTTTCCTGATCCTTGGGTCTCTAAACTAAACTAAACTAACTTATACCATATTTTTGAGATTCAATAAAACTGATGATGATAACACATGAGACATACATAGATTAATAGATCAACTCCATCTAAATGTTGAATATTCATGACATACAACTATGTCTGAATAAACTTAAAGTTTATATATACATAGTCACTGGGTGTATTTACTCACATTTAATCACAGAGCAATCCTTGGAACCACTGAAAATGTACTTGCTATCTGGAGATATAACCAGGCAGGTCACAGCCAGTTTATGACCCCTTAATATGCAAAGGTCATCACCAGCGGGTTGTGAATATTCACAAGCTACATTCTTCAAAAGCCTGCCGCTCTGCTCCAACTGCAAAATAAGACAAAATTAACAGTATTATAGAGTGCTCTTTTGCTATCTGGTGGTAAGCACATTCAAAAGTCCACGCAAGTCCATAACACTTTGTGACTCTTACCTACATATGAGAGAAGAACTACCAGGATGTACTTTTTTATAATGATTAAAAATAGAATCGTTAACGATAACAGAAATTTAGAAGAGAGTAACTAAACTTTGGAAACCAGAAGACACTTGTTTGCAAAATGATTGCTTAATTCTGACAAGACAGTCATAGCACAAAATGCTCATTTGATAATTTTGGAGTAAAATGAATAAACATACCACATCTTCTTTCAGCCGATGAGAGATTGCATCGTGATCAATGTCTTTACCCTCTTTATCTTTCCTTTCTGCAAACAAAAGAACAAAAACCAAAATAAATCAATAAAAGGGTTATGATTACTACAATATTGCTGTAACTTTACAAGATTTGTACAAATTATCGATCCTAGCTGTACTAGTCCGTTATCTAGCCCTAATTTAGAGTCATTCAATTTATGACACCTTAACTTTGACATTTTTTCTGGGGCAAGGACCCAGACCCCCCTACTTGACAGTTGCTTCAATGACTCCACAGCCACACCCCTCAATTGTGAAGAAATTTTATCTGCCCACAGTACAGCCCATACATAAAAGTTCATGCCCATACCTAATGGGAAAGACATTTTGCCCCCACCAATGAAATTTTGTGCAGTGTCACTGTCCTAGCCATCTTCCCCCTCTCCCCCTCCAACTGTCCCGCAGGTCACACAGATAAAAAAAAAAACTCTCTGTAGCAAGGCTACACAATCTTTGCTATTGAGGAATCATATTATTGAATATTCACATGTTATATTAACATATTATAGTACACATATATATATTAAAATATTATTGAATTTATCTTCTCTCAATCTCCAAATCCCATCTAACCATATATGATAACAAGCAAGTGGAGAATTAGCCGTCACCAACTGGCTTTAGTTTTTACCTTCTTCAGCTAACTGTGCCAAATATTCTTTGGTTAGCCTCAATTTTTTCTCCTGTGCTGTTTCATCGTCTTCCTCCTCCTCATCTGACGTTGCTTCTTTTGTTGGTTTTCCGGGTTGCCTGTTCATGTCAGTAAGAACAATAAAGCTGATGCCCACCGAGAAATTGCTCTCATGACATTTTATCCTACAATTACTACATTGGAAAGTACTTTTCCTTACATTTAAGGTATCTTTTATAATTGTGTTTTATGTTTTCCTCTTTGTATTTCTTAATTTGTCATATGGCTTCATTTCTATGCTTCCAAAATTAAGAAAAGTCATATACATTTTTTTTTTTTACTGTTTCATAAATCTTTACTTTCAGACTCTTTCATCTTTCATAAAATACAAACAGTTACAACCAGAGAATGATGAGAAGAGGCTGGGAAGTGATTACAAATAGCTTGCAAAAGCTTGTAGGTTTAATTACATTAAATGTGTTTTGCTAAGTTGCCAATTTTAGAATGTTTACTACATAAACAAAAGATACAGGTTGTTGTTACATTGTCATGCTTATAAATGCACCAAATTTCCAACACACATGTATACATATGATTCTGCTAAACGGCATCATGGTTGCCTTAGAAAACACAATATGGCTGAAACTGACACGTGACAAGATCCTGGGTTTACGAGAGAGAAAAAAAACATTCTTTAAACCTACCTCACATCCTCTTCATCAGATTCACTTTCTATCTCTTCATCTTCAAAATGCTTTTTCTTTTTGTCTGTTAACTGCTGACTATTTCTGTCACCTGTTTTCTGTAGTTAAGTAAAGGGATTTGCTCAATTAAATGCAGTACTGTATTTACATGCTATAAACAGGAACCTCGATTCTGCCTTTTTCAACTATCAATATTTTGAGAGGGACGGGAGGATGACCTGAGTAGTTAAGTCTGTTACAAACTTTACATAATGTAGTGTTGGACCATAAGAATTGCATAACATACATACAGTAGCCTACCACAGTAAAGATGGAGAACAAATGGCTGGTCAATATAATATATATACTTTCACCCTATAAAAATTGACTTTAAAATAGCCCACCAGGTCTCCCAAATATATGCTAAATCATTTAGTGATGCCTATAGGGTTAAATGTAGGCATACTGTAGTGCTAACATTTTGCAAAATTCAAAAAAAGCATCAACAAAAAGTAAATTCAACTAAACAGGCTTCCATTTGACAATGTTGTACATAACAAGTCACTAAAGTGGACTTGATTCATATTCCCTGGTGACATGAATCAACTAGTTTCTGAACCCAAAATGACTTGCTGACTCGTCAACCCAAATTTGACTCTAGGCACCACAAAACTGACTTGAGTTTGACTCAGATTCAACTGTTACAGTTGCTTCAAGCCAAGAACTTACTTGTGTGTCTTTTGTCTTCTTTTGGAAGGAAGTAATGTATTGCTACTACTTACTCTAATGTAGAATTTTAGAAAACATTATTTTGTTACGGTTTCAAATATTTGTTAAGACACAGACTACTGACACAATGGATGCAAACTGTGCATATTTCCTAACTGGTGAGGCTGTGTAAGTCAGTGGAAGAAAACAAACCAGCCTAAGTAAGGAGTCATGACAATTTGTTGGACCTTTAACGTACATGTCAACTTTTTTAGTCCTTTAAATAAAATTCATCCCTAAGTTGCCTAACTTCTCTAACTAAAGCCAAGGCTATGCTTACTTATTTTCACAACAGTATAACATATTAACTTCAAACTAAAATGACTGACATATGCTTTTGTGTGTATGTTCAGTGTTCAGGCTTAGGGGTACATACTACACAGACTACACAGGCTAGAATAAGTAACATTATCAGTTACGTTACTTTAATGTCAGAGTTAGTACCTAGGCACCCCTAACCCGGCCTAAGATCTCACTGAACCTTACCTGTCATACAAACACACAAAAACTACTATCAATGTATGGATGGATTTGATCCAAACCATGCTGCAAATGGCAATGTTACTTAACAGTTAGGCCAACAACTGTTAGGCACCAAGGGAAAAAATAAGCAAATGGTCTAGCCTAGGTAAGCCCGAGCCTACTTAGTTTTAGTACTTTTTGGCCTGGGCTTAGTACATAGGCCTATGTATTAGCACTGAGCCTAAGTTGAACTAAGTTAGCCTACGCTCGGCCCTAACTCCCTAAGATATCTTTTTACCCTTTTTCGTGAGTGATTACTAATCGCGTCTGCATTACGACCACCGCGTTTCTTTCTGATAAAAAATGACATCCCGAGTCTTGTTCGTCTGAAATTTTAAGTGAGACCTTCTCTGTGTACGTATTGACAATCATATGTTCTGTATTCAAGCATGTACACATAACACTGATATCCGATTTCCAACACAACGTCAATGCAATGAACTCTGAGGTCTACACTATAAACATAGCACAGGTGAAACCCACGTTTTTAGATCTATATTGCGTAATAAGCGTGGCTTACTAAATGGCACTGTTTAAATATTTTACATTTGCGCTTGCCAACATCTGGTCGGTTAGCTCAGTCGGCAGAGCACCGTGCTAATAACGCGGCGGTCATGGGTTCGAGCCCCTTACCGACCAAGTCAGTCTTTTCTTTCTCTTTCAAATGGTACTTCTCTTTTACAATGGGTAAAGGAGCACGATATGTACTATCAGGAGATTTATCATTTACTTTTCTTAAAAGCTAAAGGAAATATGTCTTGTATTATCTTAATTACTTGGCGGGGGTGGTCACACTGTTATACGAGAGAAACGTTCCTCTCATTAATTTGTTGGGGGGGGGGGGGGGATGTTAAGCCTAAACTTTGCTAGTACACCATCTCAGGCCCATCTGATAGGAGTCACAGTTATAAAGACCTTCTCACAGTCTCATTCGAATCTTATAACTTAGACTGCATGGGTGGATCCATCTAAACGGAGATTCTAAACATAAGTGTAAGCGGTGGATTTTCTGTTAGATAAAAAGCAAGCAAATTTGGATGCAGTATCATTGTGTAGGACCAAATTTCAACTGATCGACACTGATCGACATCCCTGTTAGAGCCAACATGTTGCCAGATATTTTAAGGCAGTATCTGAGCTTTTTTTCTATTTCTTTCTTTTTTAGTGACAATAAAATTAAAAAACAATAGAAAAACTATATGACTTGCATTCCTTCCTGAATTCTGAGATAAAATGCTGGGCAAGTAAATGAGGTAGGCTAACCGAGTCCGAATCCTCGAGTCATTACTGAACTTCCAAGTCAAAGTCCTAACATCCTCTTACGAGTATACGGTTAACCGTTTCTGTAAAGCCGAGTCCTTAAAAACGGACTCGAGTCCAATTATTCATCTACGCCGCTGGTTCATCTAAAAGTGTACTCAGTGATGTCCTAAATAATAGCCTGTGCAGAACGGTGAACAACTGAATTAAAGGATAACATTAGGCACAAAATGAAATTTGATATGTTATAGACCATTAAGACTCACTGCTAAGTTCAATCCAGGTCGTATTTTTGAACCACTCTTCAAGTTTTGAGAAATGATACTTTAAACATATATGGTTCATCAGGCGCGTAGCCAAGGGGGGGAAGGGGGCAGCCGCCCCCCCCCCCCCGAGCATATTTTTTTTTTTTTAATGTTTTTATGATATCGCTAGTAATTTCAAAAGAGAAAATGCTAAGATGCAACTTACAAGGCCTGGGAAGTGCCATTTCCAGCGATCTGGGAGGCATTTTCAGCCAAAATTTTCTTGTACGCTTCGCGCCAACACATGGTGGCGCTACGCTTAGATAGTATGCGATGCCGTATCAGGCTAAGGCTCTGAAAATGTTTCTACATTTTCGCCCCCCCCCCCCCTTGGCAAATTCCTGGCTACGCGCCTGTGGTTCATCAATGTAAGTGGCTGGCATTCTTAGTTTAATATAGATACCCTCACATGCAACACAAAACTCAATGACAAAATATATGACTAGTTTGGCCTTAAGTGGCATGTTTGTAATGCATTACAAATTTGTCAAGGACAAATGGTGTTGAAATGTCGTAGAAACAATGCATGGATAAACGTTGACAGTTCCAACCTTAACTGAGGAGCTGACGTCATCATTAATTTAGTCTTAAAGGAGTATTCCAGAGATGAAGCAAATTTTAAAGGTGAATATCTTGAAACCGGAAATTACAAAACATTCCTTATAATGCTATTTTTTCTTCTATATTGGACTATGACAGATCAAGACTAATGATGTGTCTAAAGACATCCGATAACCGTATTAATGAATTCATTTATGGGAAGGAGGCTGCTTTAATCCAGGTTCGTAACAATGTAAAGAGAAACAATGAAGATTCTCTGACCCGTCAACAAAGTATAACTACAGACCCAAGCGCTCATGTTATAATGGTACATTGTATTATAATTGCAACTGGGATTAGAACTTAAACATTTTCGCTTGGTAAGAACATTACTTTGATTTGATCATGTGGTCGAAGGGGGGAGGAAGGGAAAGTCGATTCGATTTTCAAATTTAAGGGTAAATAGGTCACTTTTATCTAGATTGTATATAGACACTAAGCGAAACAGAACTCAGAGGTAACCCATGGTAACAGCATAGCATTTATTTCTTATAGTATTAATAACAAAATATGCGATAAGAAAGAAATAAACTATATGTGGCTACCTATCATGTCAAGCGGGAATCCAGGGGTGGGGATGTGCACCCCTCTCTCCTTGGCAACCCAAACTCCAAAATGAAAAATAGTTAGTAGCACAACCTAATTATATACCTACTTTATAGCCTAAACATGCCTCAGAATGCAACATCTCACGTCTAAATTTTTCTTTTCTGGGCGGAAGGGGAACCCCAACTACCGCACCCCAACAAGGGATTCGACGACATTGATCCTATGGCCACATAAGCCCTTTTGAAACTCCAGCATCCGACC